>CAUPSG010000256.1:0-94653 GCA_963513935.1 Aphrophora alni
GGCATCTATTAAATCGTTCAAGAAGAAACATCTTTTTTAGAGTTAACCACTTTTCAAATATTCAACCAAGAAAAGAATTCAGTATCAAATGTAAGCCTACACCATAAGAAGAAAAAAAACTTCCTATAAAACACATTATATTAGTAGTTGTTGTAATAGTTATATAGTCCACCATTATCAAATAAGTTTACAATTTACGTTCACAATCTGCGTTATTGAGACAAGAGTGATAACGTGAGAATAACAACAGAAACTGGCGGGAATTATACCAATTCTTATGGTCCTACCCGTTCACTCAGATATTAATTCTATTCAGTCTGTGCAGGTGAAAACATTAAACATTGATACTAAACTGATTTGTTTTATGCAAAAGATCAAAAATGTAAAAGGCCACCAATTTTAAAATATACAAAATGATTTTATTTTATTTTTACTCTGATAAAACGTTACTTAAAGAACTCGTATACCAATTATAAATTCATACAGTATCTATTTCAGGCAGTCAATTAGTAGAAAATATTTTATATTAACAATCATATGACGTGGCCTACCCGTCTAGCGATTGGTGCTTTTATACTGTTATCCAGTATTTCATATTAATAACAATATTAAACTAAACTAGCGAGAAATTGTTCAAAAAAATTCGTACACTCTTCTCGTAATAAGATTTTATATTCAATATGCGTTTCAACGAGTTATAAGTTATCTTTGTAGCTGTACACATGAAAAGGGCGACTTTATCGTTGAAACGCTTAGTGAAAATAAAATTTTATTACGAGAACAGTGTATGTTTTTTTTTAACAAACTTTATTTCATAGTTTTGCTATTTACATTATATCATTCTATAGGAAATTTAACGAGGTGAAAAAGTTACTGGACACTTTTTATAAAAATTTGGAATTTTTCGAGTTAATTCCATTAAAAAAATTTAAACAGCCGCCATTTTAAAACCGATTATTGAGAACAAGTTGGTTTTCCTTTTTTCTTTTTTTTTTTTTTTTTCAAACTATGTCTTTAAGTTGATGAATAACGTACAAAATTTCAACACAGTCGATAAGGCCGTTCTAGAGATATAAATGTTTCAGTTTAGAAAATAATAATACAGGGATAGCTGGTATAAAGCGTTTCCAGACATATTTATAGACATATTTATATTTACGGTTTTTTTTCCTTATTTTGAATCGCGGTACATATTTATATACGTAGACCTATATACAGGTTCAGGTAGTGTATTTATAAATGTGCAAATATAGCCGAGAATAAAATTAAAATAAATTTTAAAATGTTAGCGTTAGTAGGTTGTGATTGTTTTTTGAAACAATTAGCCTACTCGGTAAATTTTCAAGTAGCCTATTGAATAGTTTGAAGAGCCATACTGTAAGAAATTTTTAAGCGTAAGAGTAATGAAGTAAGTTTGTTATGTAGAAAGTCTAGTTTTGAGATTTATTATGCCAATAATTGTTCTGCGTAATTGGGATCCTCCCAACCTAAAGCAAACAGCAGTATCTCAGTAAGTTCTAACCATAAAAACCTTAAAATGGTAGACCATAATAAAAACATTTGATACATTTCTATTCTTATGTTATATATGTGATTATTTATTATTATTTTATATTTTAGTTTGTTTTTTGGTCATTATATCAATTATGAAATATATCATTTTGTTAGTGTTAATATGATTTGTTTTGTATTATAAATGGGTTAATAAAACTAGATTAATTACAAAAGTAATTTTACCGTTACTTTGTAACTTATAAAATAAACCCCAATTACTGGAAATTCTTCCAAAAGTAATGTGGATAAGAATTACATGAAACTTGTAGCCTATTTATTATTTTGGTAAATTCCATTCTTATTCTATGTTTACTTTATTTATTATTTAAATTTATCTTTGTTCTTAAAATAACTTATATAGTTCGCTTAAATATATAGGCCTAGTCACACTTGAACACTCGTACCGCCGCCATTTTTAATCGCAATGGTATTATTTACTGCTCATTTCTAAGATAACGTTAACACGGATGTTTCCTTTTTTTTTTAATCGCAATTTTTTGTTCTTTAAAAAAAATTAAAATCAAGTTTGAAAATATTGCAAGTTCTTTTTATTTTTGCTGGTCAATGAAATCCGATATCGAAATTTTCAAAGAGAGGAAACCTCCGTTATTTTATCTTATATCTATTAGAAAAAGGAAAAAAGGGATTTCTTACTTCTAAATAAAGCAAGTACAAGTAGTGTTCAAAGGAAAAGTACTGTAATTAGACGTAGGCTATGGTGTGGCTATCCACATAGCCACACCATATATATAATGGTGATCATATAAGAACTACTCAGTTGCGCGTGAAACATACTTTTACAAGCAAGGGCGGATCCAGGACTTCGCCACGAGGGGGGCGCTTCCGGGGGGTAGGAATACCACCCAGTAAAGCGGGGGGTCCGGAAAAAAATGGGATTTTTGTTGTAGTCTAAAACGTATTTTAAGGCAACCTCATCTTAAAATGTTATAAAATGTTTACTCATAAAGACCAACATATATATTTAATTGAAGGACTAATTTTTTTTATTTACATAAACTTATAAGGATTATGATGATTATTGGAGTTTTATCTTCATATACAACAATCAAAACGCCTATATATTAAACTGTAAATTTTAATAATACATAATTTTATATAGATTTAAGTCCCTACGTCCTTCGACATGTTTAAGAGAGTACTAAAAACAAGGGAAGAGAAGGGCTGGGTTGTGAACTACGTATGACGCAGTTCTTTCAGGTTTTCCTTTTCCACGAAACTGGTTCCTCGAAGATGCTTTGTTTCAATTTTAATTTTATAATTCGTATAAAAACTAGATAAATTATAGAAATATTTAGTTATTTCTGGATTCAATAATTAACTGATATTAAACAAATAATAATAAAGAAAAACTGCAGAAACTTAATCTGGATGAGTATTTCTTTCACCTACAAAATTTGTAACCTTATTAATTATTGAAATAAAGTTTCAATGCATAGATAAAAAATTCATTAAATTAAATCGGCTGAAACGCAATGAAATGTTAACAAATTTGGATTTAGTACATCATTTTACTGATTTGTGCCCGAAATTGATTACATAGTATTATGATCAAGTATTATCAAATCAACAATTTATCAACAATTAATTCAACGATCATGAGGCACGACAGTCTAATGCTCAAACTAAACAAACGTGATCATTTAAGAAACACAACACTGAACATGTAAGCCTACAAAATTACTGTCACTCAATCAACTTAACACAAACAGACCGCCTTATCACAACCGGCGCCATCGAACTTCCGTGACGTCTTCGTAGGCCTACGTGTTCTATGTCTTCAGATATCAGGTTAGCCACTCACTCGCCTACCTCTGTACCTTAGCGCTATTTCGCAAATAAGCTTTCATATCACTGACATGGCCGGATCTAGGAACCGCGAAACCCCCCAATTCGGGGGGGCGGGCCCTTAGGGGGCCCAATGGTCCTCTACTCAAAAAATAAATGAGGCTAAAATAAAAATATATATATAAAATATTGAGTTCAAGCAGTGGCAGAAATGGTTTTTAACACAAAAGTTATAATTTAATTAAGTGTAAGACAAGAGATTAAGTGTTAATCTCTAAACGTTTTACACTTATATTGTGTACGGTTCCCTCCTTCCCTCTATCCATGTCTGCTCAAGGGGCCCTTGGAGAAATTTTGCTGGGGGCCCTCAATTTGTATATCTGGCACTGATCACTGAGTACTTCATTTGACAATATACTACCGACTTTAGAACGTCTTTAGTTTTCCTTGTATACAGTATTGCAGCATAGTCGTATTTTACTTTACTTACTTGTAATTTCTATATTAACTTTTTTTTAGCTAACGGGGGGGGATCCATCCAATCGCCCCTCACTGGATCCGCCACGGTTTACAGGTAAAAGGCACTACTTTCAATACTGATAATGAGAGAGATGTAATGAATGGTCAGTCACGATATTTTTAGAAACATAAATTACAGACTACTGTAGAAACCTTTCTTATCAAACTTTCCTAAAATAAATTTTAGTTTTATTTATGTTACAAATTCACACACATATAGAACAAAACAAAGATATACATTTTCGGTTTAAAAGACAAATTTTTTCGTCACCACTTGTGAATTATTTCCTAGCTATTTATAATTTTTAACAGTTTAGGAAGTCAGTTTCATTCGATTGAGTACATCAATAACAGTTATTACAATCCACCTCAATGTAAAAACGGCAAACGGTCATTTTTTGGCTAATTTTTGGCAATCTATAATAAAAAATCCTTAATATTTTTGATAAAAGGATATAGGTTTTAAATTCGTTCCTGACCATTCTGTTCCGGTTAAACCAAAGTTCTGTGCAAAGAAGTATTTATTCCATAACAATAATAATTATAACCTTAAACGGTCCTAATGTGCGATTACTTTTAGTCGAAACTTAAGCTTTTTAGATATTGTGTTGAAATTTGATATATGTCTCAATAATATGTGTTTAATATAATAATGAAATATAAATGTCCAAATTTTAAAAGATTACCATTAAAATTGGATTTGATCTTTATTATTGAAATATGTTCATATTGATTGTATTGAATTTTTGTATAAATGTAATTGCACTGCATTAAAGACAACAGACACTAGGCATTGGAGACATTAGCCTAAAACTGTTAACAAAACTTTTAGTTTCTTTTTTACATCAACACACTTTAGCCCCTTTGTTTTATTAGGGGCGGAGGCTACCAGAACGACTACTAGACTGCTCTCTTTGCAGCTTGGTCAATTCTTATGTCTACAATCAATGAAACATGAAGTAATACAACAAAATATAATGTTAGGTAAACTCTAAACATATACTCAATAATAAACACAAACTCTTGGTGTTAGATCAATAATTTGGACGATGATCATAGATCATGTCTGATTGACGTTTATGCAACCGGCCACTACATACCGGCCACCAAGCCAATGCTAAATTTTACAAGGAAAGAAGAGTTGTAACATTATTTCGTAAAAATTAAGTATCTAGCCCTTATAATTAGTTATAGATTTGGTTGTTAATACATTTTCCTAATTTGGCCTATGTCGTTTAAAATGGCAATTTCAATCTATTTATTAATCAATTTTATATTATATATTTGTAATATTACCAAATAATCAATGTTATTTTTATAATATATTTTTAATATCTCCAGAAGTTTACATTTCTACTGTGTTTTTATTTAACTTTTTTTCGAAACAGCTACTACCTATGCAGCTTGAAGCCCAAACTACAGAGACCATTGTTTCCTGTTGGGCTGTTCGTACGATGATACTTGAGTTTTTATTCTTTTAACATATTAATAATAAATTTAAAAACAAAATTAAAGAATACGTTCAGTAAAGACACCTTTTAAAAATTTCAAAATATTATAATAAACAAATTAATATAAACTCTCAGAATGCAATTATCAAGAACGCGTAAAAAGGTCCTCGGTAGCGTACTTTTTATGAACGCACGAGACCTCGCTTGTAGAATTTAAAGTTCGTATATCTCACAAACTCGCAATGTTGTTAGCGAGGGCTCATACAAACTCGCAATGCAGTTAGCGAGAACCTGTCGTCAGGTCCTCGGTTTCGTTATTTATTGAGAAACATATGAGTCCTCGCTAGTTGCATTCCTAGTTCGTAGGTCCTCGTTATCGGACTAAATTTAACACGTTTTTAAAGTTAACGTTAGAAATCTGTTTTTTTTATATAATATTGTCGACTATGTAAGCAATACCTATCCACAAAAATTAATAGCTTTTTAAAGGTTTTTCATTATTAAAATAATGTTCTAATATGGAGACCTCGGTAGATAAGATGAGAGTTTATGAGTCCTCGCTACTGCCTTTCAGAGTGTGTGAGCCCGGGTCAAGTCGTACTAGGGGGGACCTCATACAAACCTGTGTGTGTGTGTGTGTGTGTGTGTGTGTGTGTGTGTGTGTGTGTGTGTGTGTGTGTGTGTGTGTGTGTGTGTGTGTGTGTGTGTGTGTGTGTGTGTGTGTGTGTGTGTGTGTGTGTGTGTGTGTGTGTGTGTGTGTGTGTGTGTGTGTGTGTGTGTGTGTGTGTGTGTGTTTGTGTGTGTGTGTGTGTGTGTGAGTGTGTGTGTGTGTGTGTGTGTGTGTGTGTGTGTGTGTGTGTGTGTGTGTGTGTGTGTGTTCGTATTGAATTATTACAACAAAACGTTATTATGAAACTACACATAATCTGCATAAGCCATCGGTTTGATTATTACGGGTACTTAGAAGAAACTAAAATGTACAAAACCTTCTAAATTCTCCTATTTAATAAATAATCGTATATTTAACTATATGAAATATTTATTAATTATTTAAATATCTGAGTTAATGATTAATTAATATTCACAGTTAAACCTTACCATCACCACGGAAATTATTAAAAGCAGTAAAAAACTAAAAACCATTAAAAAATAATATTCAACAAATAGGCCAGGTTGCTTTTGGCTGAATTGGAGTACCCTTACTGTATTAAATAACACGTACTTAAATTATACCATTCACAAAATGCATCCCAAAATTATGATTTTAATTCTGTTTTAGTTATCACTAACAACATTAGCTTTACAATTCGCTCTACCTTTCGTTACAATAGTTATTAAGTCTACTAACAGCTGATAAATAAGCAAATTATCAAATGAGTTACCTATATTTATGATGAAAGGTCTATAATAAGGATCTTACTTTAGGTTTACATATCTACTAGTAAAAAAGTAAATATAATATCTTAATATATCTCCTCATATATTACGTTCCTAATTACTGTTGTATTTAAGAAACAATAATAACTCTTTAACTGTAAATTATTAATCGTTATAAAGATAAAATATAGTTTTAAATAAATACAGTGCTAATTGTACATGAGCTTTTTATTCAATTTTTGTTTCAGTATTTACTTTATGGCTATTTTCATTTTATTATAATGTGGTTATTATGTATTTACTATTCGATAAAATACTACATGTTCGAGTATTACATTTTTAAGAACATGTAGTTTAGAATCGAGTAACGACAATTTGTTAAAACGACAGTAGTGCTAAACAATCGATCCAACGTGTGAGTATGACAAAACAAACAACGCTTATATGCAAGAAATGTTTTGATATACGTCAGAAGGCTTTAGAATGATTGCCATTGTTTTTCAGTTTAAACAGAGTTCCGTTCTTTAGTTGAGCAAAGGAAATGAAATCCTTTAAAGATAGGGATTCAATTTAAATGCTTTCTATATTACGTTCTATAAATTTTGTGAAATATACAGTGTTTGAAATGTATTATTGTCTGACATTGCTAGTTTTTAAAGTTTCAAAGCTCTCCATTAAATATATTGTGCCAGATGTTATAATAGATGTATATGCAACGTACGTATGTTTTGGAATAATATTTTAAGTATATATTTTTGGTAAACGCTGTATTTGAAGTCGAAAATAGAGCGTACGTTGTATAAAAATATTTGATAATAACAAATAAATGATTTTATTTAAGCTGTCACTTATAACTTTTTTTAATAAATTATATCCAAAGTTAGAATGAATTTGATGCTCAGACATGTTCAAATTGAATAACAATATCTGTTTTAAAGATTACACATGTCAAGATTACACTCTATATCAATCTAAATTCGGAAGCAATAGAGAGAAAAGACGTATGATTTAAAACAACAAATTATTGCGATCTTCAAGATACCCGCAAAATCAATTCAATGGTTAGTCATAATTTTAAATGCAATTACAAATATTATATCCGTAATTGTTATGAATTTTTCTACACATATAAAGTAAAAATATTTAAAAAAATGAATAAAAATTTAAACAGTAGATCTACTAGAGTAATAACCGTTAAATGCTGTCATTACATAAACAGACATTATTCCCTATTCCTAAACACTGAGCTATACGTATTTTTAACTAAAACATAATTATTAAAATCTAATATATTTTATGTGTTACTTTTTAATTTCTATTTATTTATAGTGAAATCAAAAATTAGATTAAAATTTAAAGGTTAATGATTTTTTTTCTGTAATAGAGAATAATTTAAAATTATAAATATTTTACCTAACATGTACTGAAATGTCATTAATCTCAAATTATCATTTCCTGTTGAGAATAATCAGAAATATTTAATTTGTATCATATATATATATATATATATATACAGTGTGTAAATTAAGTATCGAAACAAATATATATTTTTCAAACTAAAATAGGTACAAATATTTTGTTTGTGGCATTGACTCTTAACAAACGTTCCTGATTTTCTGACAAAAAAAAAAAAAAAAATTCAACCCCCTAACTTCACTGCAAACGTAGAGTTTTTGGCCGCTATTTTGTTTAAACTCAACGGATTTAAATTATCTTTATATCATTGATTTTAGGGTGACAAGACCTATAAAATGAGGGGTCACTCAATAGGGGTTGCTATTTAAAAAAATTAATTGTTTCGATACTTAATTAACACACTGTATATATATATATATATATATATATATATATATATATATATATATATATATATATATAGGTAAAAGTAAGTTACCGGTATAACATGTTGTGAGACTAGAGTCAATTCGGCTTGGACAATTGAATGCTTGCTCTATTGCATAGATTTTTTGTGGAATGTAATACGCCAAATTTAAGTGTATCGTTGTATAGTAACATAACGTTTAACGCTTGTGTTTCAGTGTTTAGTACTTTCTATTAACTAAGATGAAAATGTAACTGAAAATGATAGGCATTTATCCATTACTAATCATCATATGTTTTCGTGTTGTTCCTTATAATATATAAAATATGTTACTTTCATAATTAATTTATGGCATAACTAGTTTCAGACCTTTCCATCTGCTTACGTGATGCTGAATACAGTTTTTTTTTTTTTTTTTTTTTTTTTTTTTTTTTTTTTTTTTTTTTTTTTTTTGTTAATTTTGTTTTGATTAGTATATTTATACTGACACATAAGCTGCAGATGTTGTCATTATTACCTTTATAGGAAAGATTATTGATAGTTATTATTAATTTGTGAAATTTTGGTAATGAAATAAACACACAATCATAAGTTCTTTTAAAAACACACACTGTAACTTTTAAACGCCCATATTTTTACTTTTTAAAGTATAATAAGAGTTAAATATAAAAAAGAGATATCATTTAAAAATTAGAAGATTAATTACAATTAATTTAATACGCATTGTTAAAAATGGATAAAGTATATTTGTGTTTGTAGCGTCAGTTATTTCTTCTCGATCATAATTTTAACTTGGAAATATTTACAAAATGAGTATAATATTGATTGATATTTTGGTGCATTTATTTTCACATTGAAGCTACACTGAATCAGTAACGATAAAGAACTTAGCCCTATTCCGTTGCACGTTTTCTAAGAAAACGTAAATTTTTGAGTAACAAGTTTAATTCCTCGTGTATATTAAATTATCAATTATAATGAATATATGTTTTAAAATATATATTAAAAGGATTTTAATGTGTATAAAAATGATTATTACTGAAGTATATGATCAAATATTATATATTATCATGTAATGTAACATGAAGCATATAATGGAGTAGCGTAATTATCCATATTAAAATGAAACTAACTGAATGTAAAATAATGAAAGTGTGTAGCTGCTAAAAATGAAAAAATAAATAAAAGTGTGTTTGTTTGTTTGTTGATTTTATTGTGGGTGATTTATCAAGGTCATAGTCAGCTCTGGACCTAAGTTATCTATAGCTTTAGAAATTATATTTTTTAAAAACACCAAATAATAATTTCCAGACCGATCAGGTAAACTAATTTTTCAATGTGCACGTGAAGAGATTAATGAAGATACATTATAAATCTTTACGCCACTTATTCTGGATAAGAAAGATTCGATGGTGGAAAGACTGAAACGTACTTTGAAAAGTCTAATGAGAGGTGAGTTTATGGCAGGCGATAGTTACAAGTGGTTGGAGATGCAAAAAAAATGCAGGAAAGACGTACAATAACAATATGCACAGTACTATCGGCATATTAGGTGTTGGATAAACATAAGAAATCATTACTGGACAAAATAGCACGTAAAACTACACAAGCTCGGCCGCGATTTAAAGTGGACCACAAAGTTAAAAATTTCAAATATGTAATTATTTTTGCTAAAGTATATCAATCAAACTGAACAAACGTAGTGTTTACTTTGTACGCTTTTGTACCGACCAGTTATGTAACATATGTTCTACAAGAATGGAATGTTGTCTTTCTGTAAAGCGGACTCTATGTCGAAGAGTTAATCAAGTCAATCATTGATGACGTATATCTCGTTGGAAATGTGCTACACAATAAGGTTAACAATATACTGGTACGTTGGCTAGAGTTTGAAAAGGAAAGGATAGTTGGATTGATGAAACCATGGTTGTTGTTTAGGCGTTATATTTAATAGAAAAACGCTGTAAGATTTTCAAAGTATTCAGAAAAAAACATTGAGCAACGTAATGTGTGTAAAAACAACGAATAAGAAAAGAGCGACAAGACTAATATGTTATTTAATCAATTCAAACAGACTGAAATTTGCCAACGTCTACATATTTTCCAAATCGCTCCAGCAGCCAAAGTACAAGTGGTTGTAAAGTATACAGAGAAATACCATAGAAATTGTTTATTAATCCTTCACGGGCAACGAAAATGTCATCTATAATTAGAAAACATTTCACCTGTTATTGCTAAGACATATAATATATGATGTATACTAGATAGTTGAAATTTTTTTCAGAATAATTTTTAAAGCAAAACTGGTATAATTAAATAAAGATATTTTACAGCTAAATTTAATTTAACAATCTATTCTGCAAACATAGGTTGGTTAAATGAATGTTAATGAGGAATTAATACTTTTCGTTATTTTTTCAAATCTTGTTTTTATAAAATTGTACTTCGCACTAAGTTTAATTTCACACTGTTGTCTTCTACTCCTGAAGTAATGCAAATATATTTAAAACGCTTATAGAGTAAAAACTAAATTTACAATATCAAGAATGTCCTCTTGTAAAATATGTCATAAGAAAAACCTTCCTTCAACCTTTCATCTTTCGTCCTTTCTACCCAATAACATGACTGTCAATAATATCTTGGATATTTAATTTCTTATAACCAATTTAATTAAAAAATGTTTATACTATACACATTAATTGATTTTTATCAAACAAATAATAAAATATTTTTTGAAGTATTAATACTATTGAATAATTCGTTCTAGTAGTTATGATAAAATGATAAATAATAATTGTTGGATTTTATACATATTGTAATGTTTATTTTAGCTGTTATGACATTACAACTTTACAAAATGTAAATGTTTAAAATTATTATTTCAGCTTTGCTGTGCTTTTGGTATTTCCAACGGAGTATTTGAAGATGTATACAGAGATATGTGTAATATATCAAATAATTCCTTCACTCATATAAACTAATGTACATTTTTATTTACACTATACATTCTTAAAAACTATGTTCGACATTTATACTGTTTGCTACGATTTCATTCATTAAAAAAAAAAAATATGGTTTCTATTTTATTGATTTATGAACCAACAGTTGGAAATTACTGAAGAAATTACAATATCCTAATTTAAATATATATAATTCTCATCTATTGCTGGTTACATTTTAATTGTAGTGGAGAGTCATGTTGATGATTAACCTATTACGAAAACTTTAGAAAACAAAGTCTAAGCACTATATGCAATGAGAAACTAAAGCAAATAATATTTTAGTTAAAACTGATTTTGAAAATCTCTATAGTCATGGAATAAAAGAAGTTACAAGATAGAATAAGTATGTGCATGATCATGTAATCAAAATTTTATTAACATTTAATTAAATTGTTAATTTCATAATAACTGTTTTATGTGATATTGAAAAAATTGACTTTTTATTGATGTAACCAAATGTGCGATATATATATATATATATATATATATATATATATATATATATATATAACGGTATGTACACCTTAAATATTGAAATTAAAAAAAACATATGAGTATATAAATTAAATTCAAGTAACAATATCCCCTTTTATTATAAAACAAAATTGTATAAAAAGTATGGTTTTTTTTTTTTGCTTTTTGCATTTTTGCAAATTATATCATACTTAAAAATATATTTATTTTACCTACATCAATATAGTTAAACTAAATTTACTGAAAGTATTTTTTATAATAATTAATTATAATCAAAATATAGTATTGTTAAAGCGTAGTTTATGACTTTTGTTGGAAGTAACACGTACATACTAATATTTGAAGGACGAAATAATATAATGTACAATGTGTAATATAATATAATTTTAAACATTAATTATTATATCGTAAATTAAATACAAATATATAATGATATGGAAAATCAATTATTGAATGTTTTAGTTAAACAATAATAGTTTTAAACGGTCAATCTAAAAGGGTTTTTAAGAACAAACTCCATTAACTAAGAAGATATCGTGAGGTTTAAAGTATAAAGTGTTTGATTAATTGTCATTGTTTGTCAGTTTACTCTTGCTGTTTTTGTTAGGAAAGGAAAGGAAATACAAGGTAAGGATTCCATTTAAACTCTCAACTTTTTACACTATGTTTATAAAGAATATTCTGTAGCGTTTTAATGATTGTTTTTTATATGTAAATACAATGTTATGATTCTAAGACAATGTATAGAGTGCTACAGATAAAACTGGCAATTTAGAAATGGTACTTTTGTAGTTGTAATAAGTTATTGAAACATATTGCAAATATTCATTTTTGGGTTGACTTATGTATAATTACAATTTACAAGCAACTAAGTATAAACAATTAACAAATTACTAATATTAAAAAGACATAATTGAAAAAATAGATTTTGTTAAGGTAAAGTATTCAACAGAATATTAATAGAAAATGCATGGTAAAATTTCGCTAAATATTATCCATAACTGAAAATTTTAATAACTCATTTTAATACGTTAAACTGTTTTATTATATTATATTATATTATATTATATTATATTATATTATATTATATTATATTATATTATATTATATTATATTATATTATATTATATTATATTATATTATATTATATTATATTATATTATATTATATTATATTATATTCTATTATATTATATTATATTATATTATATTATATTATATTATATTATATTATATTATATTATATTATATTATATTATATTATATTATATTATATTATATTATATTATATTATATTATATTATATTATGTTATATTATATTATATTATATATAATGTATTAAAACAGTACACACACATGTGTTTGTGATTGTGATTTTTAAACTAAGACAACGGGAAAACCCAGCATGAAACACTCGAAAATGGCTGAATAGCCGAAACGGCCGTAGTGATATAACTATCTACAAATATAGACTATTGTGAAGGTAAGTCTCATTAATATATCTAATTATTAATCAGTAGTCGGAATGGCGAAAACAAATATCTAACTTTTATTTTATGTACCCCTTTATCAAAAGATAATTTTGAATATCATCTGCAATATATGATACCCAAAACTGATTTCTGTTTAAGTATGATATGGAACAGACAAAACCCTTTGCAGACTATAAACATATCTAATTTTTTGTATCGCTGTAGCATTCATAAAATAAATCTGCATTTTTGTTATCGACAGTCCACTCGCCGTCCCTCTTATCTTCCCCCTCTATCGCATGATTCATGCAAGAGCAAAGTACAAAGGCAAGACAGCCTATCTTCTCTAGACCCGTTATCTAGCCTACCGGTAGTCACTCACAATGCCTGACCTTTTCTTTACATCGTACGTTAGATATAATAATCTCTCTTGATTCTCAATATCCTGCTTCAGTCTTCAACGATGCTTAATCTACAGTTTTTGTGCGTTTTAGTTTAAAATGTTTAATAAATTAATTTTCTCGGCACAAGCTCACGTGATCGGCGACAGGATTTTTCCAGGTACAGATTTTATCATGTTTTAAATTTTTGTTAATGCTTTAAAATAATTTATTAATTATCATGTATTCTTTAAAATATGTATTTCATGTTTTATTTAATATTCAATGTTCTTTTGAAACTCAATGATTATAAAAATTTTCTTTTGTTAAAACATACTTTACAAAACCTTGCAAAGGCACATTTTGAGTTTTAAAACAATTATGTGAAATATGTGCAAACTAATGTTGAACTTTAAATGATCAAAATATCTTATTGAACATGTCAAATATAAAACAATTGGAGAAATCTGTTCTAAATCAGAAAATTTCGTTTTACAGACTTGTGCAGATCCTTGCAAGTCTTATACAAGCTTTGTTTCAAACAAATTAAATATATATATATATAGATTTATAATCATCTAAGAAGCTTTTAAGTTCAATCTTAACGAATTTCTGTTATACAATCAATTTTCTTTGATTTTGACAAATAACCAGAAATTTTGTCATTAATTAATGCAAACCAGAAATTAATGAACATTAATGCTAAAACATGTCTGATTTTGTACAAGACGCTAAAAAACATGTTTTTTGCCATAGCTAATATGCTGGTAGAAGAAACACAGCGAAAGATCTAGACATGTTTCGTCCTGTTAACAAAACACGTTTTATCCAACATAGCTTCAGTTTCATGTGCACAAAAGTGATGTAAAACAAAAAAAAACTAACTTTATAGAACTTTAATTAAACTCATATTGTATATGTGCCTAAAATTTATTTCAGCGAATATGTTTTCTTAAAAACATTCTTTTAGATGTAGACTTGTGTAATTAATTATAAAATATATAAAATATTTATTGGGTGGAGCCTGCATGCAAACTTTCGGTCCTAACAGCCTCCCAGAGGTTATTGTCTAAATTAAAATAATTGACGTCAATTAATAAAACTTAATATTCAAAATTTTCTTTTTAAAATAAACTTCTCTTTTATAATAAATTCTTTATCTAAAATATATATATATTTATTGGCCAATATAGCATTTAAGTAATTTATAAAATAAGTAATATTATGTAACCTTTTTTTTGAACTTATCATTTCATAAATTAAAAAAAGGGGGGGATAAATATCAGTATCTTTTCATCTTTTTTTTTATTTTGTAATTTTTACATTTAAGGGCGTATAATCTTTTTTTTTTGGATTAATTATAATCCTGATAATTGTTAAGCTGTGCTCATTGTTTTTGTTAAATTTTGTAACTATAAAATATATAAACTAAAAGGGGGGATAAATCTTCAGAATTTATTGATTAATTTTTTTTTTATTTTTAATTATAATATTTTACATTAAGGGCGTATTACTATTATTAACTATAATCTTGTTAATCATAAGCTGTTTATGATAATTTTGTCTCAGGATGTCTTTCTCAATTGTAAATGATAAAATCTGAAACGTTGAAATTTTTTGTTTCAATAAACTTGAGCCTTGTTAATCACTAAATTTGTTTTTGTCTTTTTAATTTTTTTTAAATTTCTAAACATTGTTACCATTTTGGTTCCGCCTTTCTTAAATTTAAGTCCCCTGGTAACATCGCTATCCACTTTTCGCGGAATAATATTATTCAAAAAAGTTAATATACAATATATTCCGAAATATATGGTGCGTAAAACTAATATCTGCATAAGTATGTACTGACTAAAACCTTTGCCGGTTATGGATAAATATAACTTTTTTCGTTTATACCCCATTCCGTTTACCACAAGTAAGCAATTTTCAGCAAGGTAATTTCGAATATTGTATGATATAATATATGGTAACTAAAACTGATATAACTTTATGTGTAATATTAAACAGATAAACCCCTATGTCGTTTATGAATAATTTTATTTGGGTTTATACCCATTTTCGTTTTAACAAGTCAAAATTTTTCAAAATTTTAATTTTAAATATTTTAGGCTATATATTGTAACTGAAGCAGATATCTGTTTAAGTATGATATGGAACAGACAAAACGTTGTGCCACATATAGATAATTGTATTTTATTCTTTTTCACACATTTCCTTATTCAAAAAACAACAAGTTTTCTCCAATAAATGATAACTGAAACGTAATCTAATGAAGTAGGCCTATTATAAAAAATAGATATAACAGTATGGCGAGTTTAGAACAGCTCAAATTGTTTAGTTTGTACTCTTTTCACTCTTTACCAGTTTAACTTTTTTTTGGAATAAGTTATATTACACGTTTTCTCCTTAATATGTTAACTAAAACGGAAAAATACTTTAGTATTTATAATAGTAAAAATCTTTAGTATTATATAGAATAGTTAAACAAAACGCCGACTTTAGAAAAAGTCAACATTCCATTTTTCACCCGTTAACATATTTCCCAAAAGGTAATTTAAAAATTGTTTTCCTCCAATATATATATATATATATATATATATATATATATATATATATATACATAATTATAATGAGGATTAGTTAGAAGGGTATGTCGACTTTAGAAAAATTCAAATAATTTTGTTTGTAACTCTTTCCATGTTTTAGGAAGTCACATTTTTTTACAGATGTTGATATTCTATAGTCGGCAAAGGATTGTGTGTTCCACATCATACTTGCACAGGTATCAGATTTAGTTATTATATATTCCCCAAAAAATTTAAAATTTACTTTTTTCATCGTGTGAACTTATGAAAAATGGAATGTTGCGCAAATGTAAAACAAATAATTTTTTTATAGTCGGCAAAGGGTTGTAACTATTTCACATTATTCTCATGACGTTTTCACTTTTATATTATATAATATAGGGTCAGAAACTATTAACAAAAATATTTCTTTAATATTTTAACATAGGAGAGTACGAAAAAAAAGTTCCATTAATTGATAGTTTGTTTAGTTTTTTATCCTATCCCATAACATACGTAAGTCGATTTCAATCGTAATTTTGACATAGAAGTGATAACTAATAAGATTATCTACAGTTGAAACATAATGGTGTAAAATTTCCACAGGTTAAGTATTCCTCATTTCACCTGTATGTATGTTTATGTAACAAATGAAGATGATGATTTGGCTTAGAACTGCTTTTATTTTGTATTGAGAAATAAAACGTTTACTAACGATATACAGTAATTAAGTAATAACACATCAAATTTTAAAATAAGTATTCAATGACATAGGTGAAAATAATTGTTACCGTAATTAAATGTGTCATTGATTGTGTTATCATATAAGGGGGTCTCCACTTCATGGAATTTTTTAAATTAATATTTTGTAATCAGTCGATCATATGTGAAAGAGATGTTCTTAATAAATGAAAAATGTGTAAGTGTGTCATTAGATGTATTGAAATATATTTTATCATGAATACTTTATTTTGAAATTTCTTACAGGATTTTTATTTTTCCATCCCTTAATGACATTGGAAATTAGGAATAATAGTATAGTATAGTTGGATGGATATAACTTAATTAATATCCAAGGAAACTGAATAACGCGGGGATTGTCAGACATATATGTAGACTGGCAGATAATAAATTGGTTTTAATATAATATGTTCTTCAGTGACATTATCTCTTCCAAATTTTCATTATTTATATAATTCTAAATATATATATATATATATATATATATATATATATATATATATATATATATTCTAAATACTTTATATATATATATATATAAAGTAAATTCGAATATACATAAATATATTCGAATTTACTTTAATAGCAATTGTGTTTATTAATAAAAATGTTTTAAAAACATACTGAATTATATATAATTTATATTATAAAATTTAAACTTTTTTTTGTAGATACACACATATAAATATAAGTCTGTTCGCCTGAGTTTTAAAGTAGAAATAATTTAAATAGGTTAATGAGTTTGTTGAAAAGTTTAAGTTATCCATTCAGTATTATATTATTAAATATATAGATTGTACTAATGGAACAGGAAGTAATTAATTCCTTCGATAGTTTGTACTTTTGTCATAGTTATTTAAACACGTCGATCCAAACATTTAGCAATATGAATAATAATTTTGATAAACTATCATTGTTTCAAGTGTAGTAGGTTTAATTATTAACTCGACATAATTGTATGAGGCACTCATTAATTATATTTAATAGCTTCCAATTAAACTTCACTAATTGTCCCTTTTAAATTACACTAAATAATAATTGACAAAAATAAAAGTATTATAAACCACGACCAAGAACAATAAAAAAACTAGAGCGCTTTTTATAGCTTAAAGGGTAGGCGTCTTAACTACATAATTCCACCAATTATTGTCATGAGGTCAGATTTATTCTTTTGTGCTTGTTTTACATTATACCATTGTCCAATGAAGGACGCCCTAACCTTTGTGTAATACAAGTAACTTCATTCTGAAATTAAACTTATCGTGTTTTCTGTTATCTGATAATGTATTATGTGTTTCAAAATTGAAAAAGAACCTTTTAGCAATTTGTTATATGCACAATCAGTAAAAAAATAAATAGATTTAAGTAAATTTTTCCAAGTTTAGATAAACAAAATATATTATCTCATATAAATTAACAGTATTTACAAACTAATGTTACTTCTTGCTATGTGGAACAAGTATTATTGACCAAATACATCACAGCAAATGCTGTCTATTTTTCCACCAAGGAATTGAAATTTTTAATTAAACTATATAATGGTTTGAAGAGTAATAACCAGAGTTTGTAATTGACAATATTATGGAACCTGTAACTTTTTCGGTAAGGTTGTAAAAAAACAGATATATATCTTTTATGAATAAAATGATCCGTATTCTCTTCTTTTTTTTAAACTTGCTAAATGGCTTATTAAGCAAAGATAAAATTTACAAAATGTATTATATAAAATATTTATATTTCTAAAACTATATTATTTTAATAAAAAAAAATTAAAAAATACAATATATTGAAAAGCAAATAAATATGTTACATTTAAATTATGATATATTTTTTAAAGTGAAATCATTAATACTTCTCATTTTAGAAGATGTTTTAGTTATAATAAATATTGTATTTGAACCAAATAAATGTGTATATAGTCTATAAATAACAGTATGTAAAATTAACTTAATATTTTTATTCGAACGTGCCAATGTTTGTATTTCACAACTTATTGATTATCGTTTTTTTTGCAATATTATTTTCCAATACAATACACAATGAATAATATATCAAAATCACTGAAATATTTAAACAAAGTGCAACGGATGCAGATTTGCAAAAATTAAATTTTTCTAAATATGCGTAGCTTCTGTAGGCCAAGTCGGTTCTTTCAGGTTCTAAGCTGTACCAACTAATCACTAAATGTGATCACTCGGTGATCATTTTCAAACTGCTTTATTAGAATATTAAACTATTATAGGAATTAATTTGATGAGTTATATTTTATGATAAAACTGATTTTGAGTTTCTCACAGTATACTTTTCAAAGTGTACTTTTGATTGCTTCTTCACAAGTTCTTTAAATCTTGTTTCGTTAATTAGTTATGTAACGCTAAAGTTTAAACTTTTTTTTTTTCAATTCTCACATTCCACAATATATTTTATTGTTTCACATTTAATTAGATAAACAATACAAATAATCTAAGAATTAAGTTTTTCGAAAAAAATTATAAATAAACACTTGGTTGATAAATGATTCTTTCAAAGTGCATAAAATAAAAAAAACAAAACATTTTGAAAAAATGTTAAAAAAAAATTAATCAGTAAGCTAAAATAAAGGAGAAAATATTAATAAAATTTAAATTATTTTAGGGAGGGTATATAAATTACGTAATAAAGCAGATCCCTAATTAAAATAAGGTTACAATAATATATGTATAGAAAGAAAATAGTATGAAGAAGAGAATAAGTGATAAAACTCAGAACTATTAGTTTAATAATCTAAAAAATCCCAATTGTAAAGAAGACAATAGTGCAACTCCGAAAATCGTCGAATTGTGTTTCACGGTGCGGACATAATCTCAGAGATACAATAAAATTACAAAATGAAGTGACTCCCAAAAACTTAACTATCAAGGTGTGAATATAAAATAACCAGAACAATGGGTTGTGACAAGAAGTATACCTTTTCTGAAACAATAATCTCACGGTAATCAATGGAAGTTCCAAAGATCCAGGAATACGAAAAACGTTGTCTGGTGGATATCCGGTAATCTTGAAGGAAGTTTTGGGGGAGTATTCAGATTATAAATAGCTTAAAAGATAGGAATAATATCTGTCATTGATACCGTTAAGCGGATTAAGGTAGCTAATTAATGGTATGCCTGCAGTAGAGACAACGAATAACAAAACAGTCTAATAAGGGTAATTAAGTGAATAACTTTAAAAGGAAAAGTGATCCAAAATAAATGAAGTAGAAGCAAAATAATTAAAATCATAAGTAAAATTGAAGGAATTCCAGACAAAAAATATAGGAAATGAAGAAGAGATGGTAAAAAAATCAGGTACCAAAGGAAGCAGGGGATAAGGCAAATTGTTGGTAAGGTACGAGGAGGGATAAATATTCAATAAAAAGGTTACACGAAAAAAAAAAAATGATGTTCTATTATCTTCAAATTTGAAAGGTTGTAAGCTGTTTCGCTGTCCGTCGATTTCTTGAAATATTTCATTGATCCGAGTTAGACGGTTTCTACAGGTTAGAAGTTGTAAAAATCAAGTCATCGAACAAAACCATGGGTCTCCGGAAACTAAAAAAGTTCTGGTAGGAACATTAATAATACAAATAATTAATTAAAAATATAAAATAAAAATCGAACAAACATAACGAAAGACAGTCGAATAAAAATTTAAAGACGTAGTGGTTTTATGTAAAGAAAACCAGGACAGTAAAATAGGAAACCGAAATAAAAGCCGTAGAGACGAGATAATGGCCGCCGAAATCGTCTAACAAACAGAAAACTAGGACCCTGAACTCGGCCAAATTCAGAAATAAGACCCTGAACCCCGCCAAATTCATAAAACAGGAACTGGAACCATTCAAGAAGACACCAGTCTACCAGGACCCTAAACTCCACATATTCTTATTTGTGCTGTTAAATAAATTCTATAAAAGTTAACTTAGAAAATCAGAGTGGAATGTGTCAATTTTAAATTAATCTAATTTTTATAAATAGGAGTTGTAAATTTTACGCTAATTTTCTTTCTGTGAATACATTTTGTCAATTTTAAAATAATATCGCTTGATGTAAAAAAAAAAAATAATAAAAAAAAAATAAAATTTAAAGATTCTTAATTTGTAAGATACCGTAATTGTTAAGTTTTTTTATTATGTCTGGTTTGCTCTGCGGCTAAGTGTAAAAGCATTAAAATTTTGTTCATCCACTAAAAGTTATCAAATGTGATTAATTGTATTATTTGTTTTTCATAAGATAAGTTATGTGTTTTCTGTTTTTGGGATTTTTGATATATTTTATTAGTTATAAGTGTTTAGGATCAAATCAAAGTTGTTTTCCTTTTTAAATCACACTTATATCGAATTCATAAATTTAAAGTATAAAGCAGAGCAAGGAGAAGTTGTGCATAAATAACATAAAGTCTCAAATTTAATAATATTTATAATTTCATTAAACTCATTCCACCGGTTTTCTAAATAAAATATCTTTATTATTTCAGTAAACTCTAAATAAGTTGGGTATAAGTACCTACGATCCAGAAATTACCACTAGTAGAACGTCAATAGTAATTGGAGCCAGTTACTTGTATGTTAATTTGGAGAAAGTCGGTTACTTGTAAAGTAATTTTAATTACGGGATTGTATTAAAATAAACAAGGGGGATTCAATCGCATTCGGGTCTCAAAACTTAGTGAAGGGAACGTTAAGACGAGGCCAGACAATTATTCAGCCCATACTTATAGTGTTCTGGGTTGTTGTTTTCCCGTGCTGAAATTAACCTTGATGAGAAATTCTCTACTCGAATCAACAAAAGCAAAGCGAGCGATAGTACGACGAAAAAATAAACTCCAAGCCAAGGTATTGAGGTTATGACTTGTAAATTTTTAATGTATTTTAACATTCAAAACAATTTTTACTTTAAAGTTTACATCTTATCACATATTCATCTTTCTCTATATCTCTATTTATCCTTTATCGGTAAGAAATTGCTTATAGATTGCCTGGAACAAGTGTTAAGCAGCTTGAAAGTTGATAAGAGTTGAATCGACTTCTACACAGAAGAGACTGATTCTTCATGATTTGAACAGCTATTATGTCGATTCTGTGCAGCTAAAAAGAGAGGAGATAATCACCCCTCGGATCACTGTTCTAAATATGCTTGTAAAATTTCCTCTTCCAAAGAACAAATTTCAATTTAAAACTATTGGATATGACGTGGTAATAGATGAGATTAGAATGAAAAATAACTTTGAAAATAAGGAAGTAAATCCTTGTCGAATTGTTTTTATAAAGTTAAGAATTATATATTTTTCATTCTTTTAATTTTGTCCATAATAAATTGCAATGGAGATAACAAATTGTTGCACCTAATCATAACCAGGAAAGTTGCGATCTCACAGAAAATCTTAGTCTTTAATATTGCGATTATTTCAATGGTTTTTAAGGATGTGGTTAAGTGGCAGCCTTAATGCTGTTTAGAGAAAGTTAATCGGTTCACTGTAGATACTGTAGACAGTCTTGAGGCTAAGGTGCTTCTTGGTTATAAAGGTACTTTGTTTAATCTCTAATGCTTTTGAAGTAGTGGACCATGAGTTGCTGACCATACTTGATTTTTATGGTGATTAGGGATATGCTTTGCGTCTGCTAAAGTGGAATATTGAAAACCACAAGCTGATTTTCTGTAAACATGGACTGGATTCTAAACTGAGAAGTATTATTTATGGTGTCTCTCAAATAAACAAAGGTTTGGTACTAAGACCTTCTGTCATTTTAGGAAATGGTGAAAGACACTTATTAATTTTTGAGATGGGTACTCTGCTAATGATACTTCATTGATAATAATTGTGAATGATGATATAGAAAGGTTAACAAAAACTATGAGAACGACAGTGGGCCAACTTGATCTGTTGTTAACATTTACTTATATTTTAATTTATTGTAATAAAACTCATAAGATAAGTAAAATGTAAAACTTCTATAGTGAGAGATAACTAAATTGAAATGTTTAAGTATCAATATTGATAAATAACTCACTTGGAGTACCCACATACCTATGTTGTGAAATAAAATATTAAAAATAATGTTGCTAATAAATATGAAATTCTGTGTAGCAAAGATTACATACGAAAAGCCTGCATGAGTATAAAGACGAAATATTAATTGCAAGAACAACCATCACTGTAAGACTATTTTTGTTACAGAAAATATTATATATGAAGTTAGTATTTGTGTTTTTGATATGTTACTAAAATTGTAAAAGAAAAAAAAAACTTTAATGTTTTTTGTATAATCGACATATGTTGCACAAATTCAAGGAACAAACATCAAATCCATGTACATTACGTTAGGCATAAAAATGACAGGGATATTATCACGTGATATTACAAAACAGATATAATTATAGTAAAAGACTACGATATTCTTTCCTATATCGGATGATTGTTTTTTTTTTATTGTTATTAATTATTATTATTTTTGAAATATTCGTAATAACTATCAGTAAATTTCTGTGTTTGTTGTTACATTCACAGTAAATTTTTTAAGATATCTCCTCTTTTTCTATTTTATTTATGTGAATCACAGAAGATTTAATTGTAATAATATTACTTTAAATTGACTAAACATTGTAAAATATAACCATGATCTGTGGATTCAGTAGATTAAAAGCTATAACAAATGGTTCCTCAGGCGTTTCCGTATCGTTTAAAATATTTTGACTAGCTAAATATTGTTTCAGATATATCCAACAAGGAGTTACACTGGTAGAATGTTATTATTATATACAATGTTTAAATCGTAAATTTATAGAAAGTTGATTTTGACTATAATACCAATTATAATGATATTGTTAACTTCAATAATTATTGATCTTATTTTTAAAATGAGAATTTTGAAAATGACATACTGTAAATCTCAATGCCAAATCATTTCACAATTCATGAACGCATTATATTTACCTAAATCAATGTCCCAATAAATTTGATTTTTTTCTAATGTATATTACAGTTAAAACTGTATACAACTAAAAACAAAGTGTTAGGTACTAAATAGAAATAAATACATTTTTTCATAAAAAATTACTAACAAAATTGCATATAAATGTATACATAGTATAATTTCTTTGTATTAGAAGAAATTTATATTAAATATTATATATGTGTTGAAAAATCTAATTATGTGGATCATCTGATTATATATTGATTATGAGAGTTATTATAATTCTTGAAAACAAATATTTACAAAATGATAGCATAGTCTTCAGGTTAGATTTTAACTTTATATTATGGACAAAGTTTGTTTGAAGATCTTTTTGACAAATATTAACATATAATTATAAAATATTTGTATCGTAGGCAAAACATTGACGAATTTAGTAATGTATTTTCTCTTCTTAACTCTGAGCGTTGATTTTACAATATTTGTTTTGCTGAATAGGATGGTGTTATACTACAACATCTAGACCATATGTCAAAAATGTAAATTAACTTTATATATATATATATATATATATATACTTCTACGACCTATACAAAAAATTAAAAAAACATACTGTTTATGTTAAGGGGATTTATTATTAAGGTGAAGATAAAAAAAAAGTTTGAAAATAATTCTCATAATTTTGAAATGAGTTTAATATAATATAAAATTAAATATTTGTAATAAATTACCTGAAAAATTTACAATTGTTTTTATAGTAAAAAAAGCTAATAAAAACGGAGACAACCAACATTTTTTTAAATGTGAAATTAACAGATTTCCTGCAAAATTAATCTAGTAATTACGATTGATGATCATTTCCACTTTTAGAGTCTTTATTATAAAAGAGTTTTTGATTATATAAAATAAATATAATTAGTTGTAATTTATATAGATCAACAGATCTACAAACAAAAATATAATATGATATTGTAGAATTACCATTAACATCACAACAAATATCCCAATCACTCTTATTTAGTAATTTGAAAAGAAGTAATAGTTCATTCGTTGAAGTCACAAACAAGTGAATGTGGTAATATTATTTTCAGTAACACGTTTTTAGTATTTAAAGATTACTAGTCTCTTTTGTTGTTGTTGAATGAGTATGATAATAAAAATAATATTAAATAGAAATCACGTTACAATATTTCAAGTTAACTAAAAGTATTGGAATGCTTTGAAACTGTGTGAAATAAAACAAAAGTTGGAAATCACAAAACGCTTGTAATCGTGTCATAAATAAAAGATGTTATTTATATGGAAGAGTATAACCTCCTTTATGTGTGACCAAAAAGTCATAAATGAAAATGCGGATAAATCCGGGTACAAATACAAACACTAAACCTTTCCCAAACTATCAAACATATGTATATTTTCTATTGTTTAGATAACAACTGTTGCAAAACATAGCACACAATTTCTACCTCTCACATCCTCAAAGCCAAAAAATAATAATAATAGCCCATTCGAGACCTAAAATAGTATTTAGGTAGAGTTAAATTAAATTGAAAATGAACCCTGGCACCATATTTTCAACACTCTTTGGATATACAAATAAGCGCCATAAACACTCCCTCAGCATAAATATTGGAATAGAAATCATTGCTTTGTTCTGCCTATTGCTTCTGAACAGTAAACCTATTTTAGTTGCAATTCATATTTCACAAAAATGTTCGCGAAATTGGTAGAGTGTATTTAGAGAAATTCCATATTTACTATTTTTGTTCTCTTATCTATAACACTAGAACCGGCATTTGTTGAATGTATTGATCAATATGTTTTGTGGGTCCATAGAGTACTACGTATGGTCAACAAATTAAGTGATCATTTTGAGAAAACCAGTATTTTTTCTATGTTTTTTATGGAAGCTACATCCTTCTCATAAGATATTATGAATACGGTAGAAACAGAAAATAAAAAAACTCCCAAGTTTTAGAACAATACTACCCTAATAAAATTTTAATAAAATCGGTAGGCACGAATGAGGTGAAGAGCAGAACATATTATAGACAATTTAGAGTTGAAAAAGAGACGTCATGGAAAAAAATTAAAACACTTTGGGCTCAAGGCACCTTAAAACTATAATACACTAGAGATACATTTTTCAATCCATCATCAACTTTCCTTCGTGTATATAAATATAATATAAGAAATAATTAGAAAAATAAACAATGATTCAAAAATACGTACAAATAGTGAATGTAAAATGTCATTTGTATTAATTTATTTAAAATGTAATTGATGTGTCGGAAACGGCATAACTCATAAGGCCTTGTAATTAGTTTTGTTGTTGAATAATAGGTTCAGACATATGTGAAACTTACTATAATATAGACGTAATATTCTAAAATATATTTATCTAACCATATGTTATTTATTAATATAATTTAAACCACTACTATTAATAAGTATAAAGCTGTGTTTGAAGTTGTGAATTGCATACGCTTTTACTTAATTTTGGGGCACTTAAATGTATTTTTTTACTTTTACTTAAATGTATTTTGCAATATAAGACAAATGTGTCATACAATTACTTCATAATAACTATTACAGAATATTGTATGTTGATTGAATATTAAAAATAAATTTTATATTCATTTATTTGATATTATGTGTCTCATAAAAAAAAGAAATTTTAATATATATTTATAATTAGAGTTCACTAATATATACCGAAAACTCTTTGCTACTAATTATGGAGTATTAGTTTTGTGTAGTGTAATTAAATTAAATTTGCTCCAAGATAAAAGCAGCATTGACATATATTGGAACTAGCTAAACATTTAAAAAAAGATTATATTTATTGTAAACTATAAGTAGAGTTTTGTTGTAAGTTAGTGAACTCGGAATGTGTAATATTTCCTTTTTACAGGAAGGAAGGAGGATAAGAGCCACAACACAATATATTTACACGGGAGACAAACCTTTGCGTATAATGGCAATACTCAGTTAGGGAGAGAGATATATTTTACATCAGTACTAAAGTGGTGTCCTTACAAAGACCGATGTAGGAATTGAGATTTTAAAAAAATATTTCCACATACTATTCTTCTCTCTTTCTCTCTCTCTCTCTCTCTCTCTCTCTCTCTCTCTCTCTCTCTCTCTCTCTCTCTCTCTCTCTCTCTCTCTCTCTCTCTCTCTCTCTCTCTCTCTCTCTCTCTCTCTCTCTCTCTCTCTCTCTCTCTCTCTCTCTCTCTCTCTCTCTCTCTCTCTCTCTCTCTCTCTCTCTCTCTCTCTCTCTCTCTCTCTCTCTCTCTCTCTCTCTCTCTCTCTCTCTCTCTCTCTCTCTCTCTCTCTCTCTCTATCTATCTATCTATCTATCTATCTATCTATCTATCTATCTATCTATCTATCTATCTATCTATCTATCTATCTATCTATCTATCTATCTATCTATCTATCTATCTGTCTGTCTATCTATCTATCTATCTATCTATCTATCTATCTATCTATCTATCTATCTATCTATCTATCTATCTATCTATCTATCTATCTATCTATCTATCTATCTATCTATCTATCTATCTATCTATCTATATATCTATCTATCTATCTATCTATCTATCTATCTATCTGTCTATCTATCTGTCGGTCTATCTATCTATCTATCTATCTATCTATCTATCTATCTATCTATCTATCTATCTATCTATCTATCTATCTATCTATCTATCTATCTATCTATCTATCTATCTATCTATCTATCTATCTATCTATCTATCTATCTATCTATCAACCTATCTCTTGATAAAATTTATTTATTTTTCTTCATTTGATGTAGATATAAGTTTGCGATTAAGAATATAATTAAAAGAATATCATATATTTTTCATCTCACTTTAAATTCTAATTTGATCTGGTTGGCATCATATCATCACCATTCTAATTCACTATAAATCACTTAGCTAGATATCATAAGTAACACGATAAAACAATTCGTAACTTGGTTATCATTAGCAAGAAAGTGTAGCACCGATACAAATATAATTTTCACAATCACTATAAGGTTGTTTGTCCTTTTTTGAAACTAGTCAACGTACGTTTGTAAAGTGATGGGTTTTCTTTTGGGTTTTCCAAGAATGTGATATTTAGCTGACTTATGATTTTATATAGGTGTTTGTAAAGGAAACTTTACAAATGAAATGACAGTTTTTATAAGTAATATAAATACATAATTGTCTTGTTATGATATTAACATTGACATTCACCTCTAATACTTGCTCATATAAAAAAATAATAATAATAAAAATTGTGGGATTACTTTTCCAAAGTAATTGCTTTTGTTTTATAAGAAAATAATTGAAATTTGTAGTACTTAAAATTAAAGTTTATTTATTAGGATATCCGTATTTATTTCATGAAATGTGTAATTATTTAATTCTAAAAATTACTTGAAATACGATGACCATAATGAGAAACTTATTTGAGCCCTTCTTTCTTTTGCAAATAGTATATGAAATCCTAAATGTTTTTGTATTATGCTGGTTAAGTTTTTTGTAACTGTTAATAAAACGTTAAAACAAGAGAAATTTGATAATAAATATTATAAAATAAAAATTAATTTTATAGTGTTGTGTTAGAATGGTTGAGAAATAATTAAATTGAGTTACTTATATTAATAACAAAATTATTAATGACGAAATAAGAAGAAAACAATTAAAAAATGTAAATTATAAATTATTATGTAATCTGATTAATAATACATTTAATAGAATTTATTTCAATAATTATAACAAATCTTGTTGCAAAATATTAACATATAAAATCCAGTTTATTTTAATATATAATGTTTTTTGTAATAAAAATAATTTTTTCGACATAATATAGAAGTTCAGAGGTAAATAGTATGTGTTATTTCAAATATGGATTGTCGCTTCCAGGCATGTGAGTATAAGTTAAAAAGAATATATCATCCCCTCATCATTCTCAGTCTTCCTTCTAAAGAATTGCTACCTACCAACTTTCTTACTAATAAACAAAACAATTCCTAGCTATAATTTTATATTTCCAAACAGAAATTAATTGTTTTGTATTACTTTGAAAATTAGAGTTGTTTTTGGTTTTATAATCTTAAAATTATTTATATTGGGAAATATTGTGAAAACCGTAATGACAGGGAAAATATATCCGTGTTCTATAATTGTTCAGTTTATATATTTATGCAATAATTTCCAGATACGAAAGTTTTTATAACAGAAAAACTTAGTATTCAATTAAAATGATTGAAAACATTTATTATTATGTAGAATTTATTATATTTATATAGAAACTTAATCGTTTATATAATATTTTCTTCGTTAGTAGAGAGTAAAGAAGTGTTAATTTTGTACAATTGTATAATATAATATTATATATATATATATATATATATATATATATATATATATATATATATATATTACAAATACACGAGAGAAGTAAAAATAAGTCTGTGTTCTACTTAAACTTCTCGTGATAACTTCAAAATTTATTAAAATATACAGAAGTAACTATTTTAGTACTTGTCCGTTTTATCTTCTTATTCTATATAAACTTTTATGACATTTATTTGTGATCTTTCCTATAATGGCAAGTCATTTTACACTTTATGAAAATAAATAATAATTGATCAATTTCATCTCTCATATTTGTTAATTATTTCTTACAATTATAATCCAAAATGTTTAACAGGAATTAACTCTGTTAATTTTAACATAGGCGCAAAACAACCAATCTTTTGCATATATAACGTTTGGGCTAAAATGTCATAATGCATTATTGCAAGATTTTATATTATATATAAAAAAAGTTGTGAAAAAAAATATAGAATAAACATGTTGCCTAGGATATCTCTAAATTTAGAATACAACTTTCAATCATCCTTTAGATAGTTGTGGTGAAGATGTTTGTAACATCCACATAACCCTTTTTTTCACTATATTTTTATATCTCTCTACAGTAATAGCATTTTGTAGTTATTAGTAGTTTAACCTACAAAACTACTGACATAAATTATTAGATTTTTATAAACACACTTCCTAACTAACAACACCTATAAATATTTGTATTTAGAAAGAAAATATATTTTAAATAAGTTATTAACAAGAACGTAGTATTATTTAGAATATTAAAAATTCCAGTTCTAACAACTAAACTACACCAATTCTAATTTTAAACTAGAATTAAATTATACGGACTTCTATACCACTAAAGACTTATTATAGTAAATATATTTCTCTTAATAATTTTAATACTGACGATTTTAAACTAAATATATTTGAAAGTTATTAAAAGTATGAAGAACATCTCTCTAGTTTACAACAAAACATGTAATTTTTAAAATATATCATATATTTTTTAATTTTAATGAAAATGTGTATGATTGTGTATATAGTATTATGTATTACAGCATACATATTTTTCATTTTTCTTAAAATTTTTATTAGATGCATACAAGGTTACTTTCGGGTGTAAATATTTTTCGTGCAAGTATATTGAGTTGTTTGCACTCCATTCTCACTCAGTTTGAAAACTTATATTACAAGTTTGTTACACTTGCTGGAAGGTCAATAAGGAATGAAGATATTGAAAATTTTGAAAATTTATTTATTTGACCCTCTTTTATACATAATTTTAACAGGAAAAATTTTACAATATTATATGCTTAATAATAAAATAGACAACTGTTCACATTATAAAATGTAATACATATAAAATAAAATTCATAATAACATAATAAACAATAATATTAATAATAATAATAATAATAACAAAAAATACTTCCTGCTGTATTACAAGATAATAGCAAAGGGTCACTTCATCCCGAGGTTAAAACCTGTTTGGGATGAAATACTCTATACATTTCTAACAATATAGCTCCATGGGAGAGAAACAATGTGACCGACCAGTCCAACCCACATATACACACACAAATTACATTTAGAAAACTAGGATTTGGCTTTTATGACAAACCATTTCAAATCAACATAAAACACTAAAAAAAATAGAAATACAATAATAAAACTATAAACACACATACACACACACACACACACTCGCGCGCACACACACACACATATATACACACATACATACACATATATACACACATATACATATATATACATATACATACATACACACACATACACATACACACATACATATATATATATACATACATCCATATACACATACATACATATACATACACACTAACATACATATAATTATATATACACATACACATATACACACATACACACATATACATACACATACATACATACGCACACATACACATACATATGCATAATTCACACACACACTTCTACCATTCATATTACCTGTGAAGAAGAGAGCTTTCAAGAATAAAATACAGTCACTTACTACCAGTTTATTTTCCCTCACTGGTTACTGATAAAAAACATATAGACCTGCTCCTGTTCTAATAAATATTGTTTTACGAATCTACAGAACTCGATTTTATTTGTACACGTTTTAATTTTTAAAGGCATCAGATTAAAAAATTTTGGAGCAAGATATAAGTAAAATTTTTAAAAAATTGTTAAATTTGGTTTTGGAAAAACTACGTTTAAGTCATTCCGTAAAGTCCTCCCTCCACCCCCAGTTGTATAATTTACTCCGCTTCTATTGTAGAATAATCTTAACACTTTAAATATATATAAATTTCTAACCGGTAAAATTTTGAAGATTTTGAATAATGGAGCTGCGTGTTCCAATTTAGTTTTATTTGCCATAATTCGAATAAAATGCTTCTGAAGTACAATGACTGGTTTTAAAACACTGTAGTACGCACCTCCCCAAACTTCAATTCCATATTCTAACTTTGAGCCAATCAAAGCATGGTATATTGATTTTAATAATTTCAATTTAGTCACCGACCTTAACATGTAAAAAAACCTAATATATTTAATCAATTTCAGTTTGGTATTATCAATATGCGTTTTCCAGGAGAGTCTGGAATCCATGAATAATCCCAAATATTTAATGTTGTCTACTTGTTCTATTTCTAGACAATCGCACGTTCCGCTTTCTTTACAGTTAATGCTATGATATTTTATGTTTGTTGAGAAATAGGTCTTACGAGCAACATTATATATTATATATTTGGTCTTAGGGCTCATTACCATATAGCTCTTGGTAAACCACCATCGCAAAACATTTACGTCATCTTGCATATCTTTTCTCAACTGTTCCAATGAATCCGCCTTGTAAAAAAGTGCAGTGTCATCAGCAAAAGAGACAAGGTTCCCTTTGAATCGACCGTTACATAAGTTATTAACATATATTAAGAATAATGGTCCAGAAAGAACTGAACCCTGCGGAATCCCATACTTCAATGTACCTTGATCACTAACGACATCGTTGACCCGAGTTCGTTGAATTCTATCCGTTAAATATGAGCGAAACCATTCAAAAGCCACTCCTCTAACACCAGCATCATACATTCTTGACAACAATATTAAGTGGTCTACTGTATCAAATGCTTTCATTACATCTACAAATAATACTTAGGTATGACGTTTGTTAATTAGAAACATTGATTTCCTATACTCAAAAAAATTTAAAACACAATAAGATGAACAAATGCAAAAAATATCCCCTCAATTATTTAATTTGAAGATAGATTGAACAAATCAGGACTGCACTTCATTAAGACCGCTGAGTCCTGGCTAGTATATCAGCGATTCGATGGTTAGTACTGAGCGCAGCTCAGAAGCAGTAAGCGCATCTACGTTGAACTGGAACTGAAGGGTGTGTAAACCTCTCTTTATTTTATAAATACTACACGTTGTAAAATCGAATACGTGAAAATATTGCAATTAATTATTCTATTTAAAATATTTTATGATAATCGTAAATTTTAAACAAAAATATTTAGTTTTAGGGTGAGACAATATAACGTATGAATATAATACTGGTAACACAGTATGCATGAAGCACTGAAATAATTATAAGCTTAGTATATTATCGATAATAACAGCCAAAAATATTGTAAATATTAGAAAATATAGTAAGACCAAATAAATATTGAATAAAATATTGGAGAAAATAAGTTGAAAATGTTAGAAAGCGGTACGTACTTAATGTATATTATTTAAAATACAAGAAGTAAGTATAGTGTATATATATATATATAATATATATATATATATATATATATATATATATATATATATATACAATATATCTAATAATAGAACACCGATAGGTTTAACATGAACACACACGTTGCTTATCTTGCGGAATGCCTTCAATATCTTATAAATCTCAAACTATATAAAAATAAACGTTGTATATATATTGACTTATTTTTTGAGTAAGTCTGTCTATGGTGCGTTCATAACACACATCCACATTGTGAGTTTCAAACATAGCTATACTTCAAATTTTATTTTTCGAAATGTGTAAGTATGATAACATTGGAGAGAGAGAGAGAGAGAGAGAGAGAGAGAGAGAGAGAGAGAGAGAGAGAGAGAGAGAGAGAGAGAGAGAGAGAGAGAGAGAGAGAGAGAGAGAGAGAGAGAGAGAGAGAGAGAGAGAGAGAGAGAGAGAGAGAGAGAGAGAGAGAGAGAGAGAGAGAGAGAGAGAGAGAGAGAGAGAGAGAGAGAGAGAGAGAGAGAGAGAGAGAGAGAGAGAGAGAGAGAGAGAGGGAGAGAGAGGAGAGAGAGGGAGAGAGAGAGAGAGAGAGAGAGAGAGAGAGAGAGAGAGAGAGAGAGAGACGGAGAGAGAGAGAGAGAGATTATTCTATTATTTATTTGTCAGTATAACTCGAACAGCCGAGAGAGTTACAATACAAACTATGAATGGTAACTAAACATTAAGGATGTTTTGTAATGTTTTATCGAATATCCCCACATCTCAACGAATTTTGCATCCCAAGATTTAGAAATATCACAAGGATTAGTGTAGAATTTGCATAGTAAGTGTATTAATGATTATAAAATTCCTTTAGTTCAGGAACTCTTTAATGATCACTACGATCGTCGAGTTGAATTTTGTGCGTTGATGATGCAAATAGTTTATAATAAAACAATTACATTAAAACAATATTATTTTCTCAGACGAAGCTTCTTTTAATGTAAACGGGGATATTAACAGATAAAACTGACGTTATTGGAGCATTGATAACTATCACCTGATGAGAGATCAACATAAATAACATCCTTAAAAATATATGTTTCCCTATTTATTTATTATAAAGGAGGTTAATTTGACACACCCTTCTTATTTTAGGAACTCTTAATGCCGATGTGTACCCGACAATGCTCCAACAACAGATTATTGGATCGAGGTTACAGCAAGATGGACAAATGCAAACAATGGCTGACATTTCCATCACATATATTTAATTGAGTGGTTTTATAGGTCACCAGATTTTTCACCACTTCACTACTTTGTGTCTGGTCACATAAAATATAACGTTCATAAAACCAAACCAGAGAGTAATGATCTTAGAAAGAATATATTTGAGAATATATATATATATATACCGTTTCACGATTAATCCTTACGGCTCGCAGTTTAAAAATTATAAAATAGTTTAGAACATTGTCAAAATTTAAAGGTAAACTATTTGAGCACATACTTTAAACAATTATATTTTAAAGTATTATTATCTATTTAATTGTCTGCTTTGTAAGTATTTACTAATATTTTTGTAAGCGTCAATCAAATATATTAACCAAAAAATGTGATAATGTTGGAATCAGTTGTAAATTTTATTTTACTTGGTTTTAATTTTAATTTTGAACTGACTGCAGAATAACAGTTTAAATTTTTTTTAATGTAGATATATATTAACTCAATCAGCCGTAATTTTTGACAGGGTTGAGGTGATGTTGGTTTTTTTATTTCAAGATTTAAAATAAGAAATGTCACTCAGTACAGATTTTAATTTAAGATACATTAGTTGACTCCTAAATCCCATATTTTGAGGACATAGCTATATTTGCGGTATACTCTAAACAGTGAGATTTTATTATTTAAAAAGTTGTTTTGAGATTGGTTTTTCTAGATTCACCGGTTGTAAGAGTGTGTCTACACTTATGCCTAGCCATGTATGTTGAAGATTTAGGCAATGACAAATTTGTACTATAATATTACATACGTTATATTATTAATTAGCAATTTATATATTTGTTTTCCGACTTTTATGATTAGTATCTAAAGTTATGTTCGCCTCAAATATTGCAAAACTGTGTTATTCAGGAATTAGTTTATAATAGATAACTACGACACAGTAGGTTTCTTGTTTCATACATTATCCAATAAAAGTATTTATTTGATCACAGAATAGTTGACAGGTAAATTCAATAAATATCCTTAATAAAATTTCTGTTTCTAAATCAGAATTGGATAACATTAATTTTGTACATAGTCCTCCAGACAGAAGTGTATTATTCAATGGGAAAACGAATTCAGGTAAATAGTGTTTGGTAAAGGGAACCAAACCAAAATTTATTGAAGTAAATGGATCCTCAATTATTTTTTGTTTGATTTTTCGTGTCTTAGATTTAGTATAGGTACTTTTATGTTTGGTGAAGTACCAAATGGATTTTAAGTAAACGGTTCGTAGTTTAATATTAATAATTAATTATTAGCTGCAAATATGCCCAGTTACGTTATTAAACCTATCCTAGAGAGGATGATAATTTAGGATATACGATCCTTCTTTGTGCCATAGTAATTTTGTTTGTAAATGATCAAGAAAACTAAAGTTTCAATCAATGTCAGAAATTATTTACTTTGAAGGACGTCAACCTTACATAATCCGCATCTATAATTTTTCCTCTATATTTTTGTATTACTTTAAAGTTTTAAATTCTCTTAAATTTGAGTTATTGAATATTACATGTAACTTTAAATCTTCTTATTGATACAACACTATATTATATACATCACTTATTGATACAGTGTTACCATTGAAAGTTGTTTTTAAATGTAGGTAATTCAGACGATAAATTGAAATTGATGGTAAAATCGATCCAATTAAACAATATATAAAAAAATAAATATATATGTATCTTCATGTTGTGTCTCTAACACCTTTCAATAACTTTAGTATTTTTATAATGATTGGTGGTATTGTTTCAAAAATGTTATATTTACATTTAATTTTAGAACGGTTATAAGTAGGTACATATTTAAGAAATTGGCATGCCCAATGATACTGAAAAATGTCTAGGAACGCCCCATTAATTAAATGACAAGTAGATGATTTATAACACCATTCTGAGACATGTGATAAGCATACATTATACAAAGAATCAATAGGTGATCAAAATTACACGTTTTAAAACGTGTATTTATAATATTTTAAATAATGATAATATTTCAATAACACGAATTAAAATAATTAGCTGTAAAATTTAAATTTGCACTTAATAGTACTACCGTAATAGTATTGAAAAAAGAAAAAAAAAAAAAAATATATATATATATATATATATATATATATATATATATAATTTGCTATGATGTAAGTTTTTACAATGAGAGCATAAAGTTAATATATAAAATGTTATTCCCTAATAATATAAGTTATAATAATATACAATATTTTCGATAAAATTGTAAATAACCGTTAGTGTATTTTTGTTCGGTTTTAATATTAAATTTAGTGTAAAAATGTGAAGGAAATTGATCTCCAAAAAACACAATGCTGTTACTCTTAATTAAATAAATGTAATTAATCTATTTTAGAAACAAATAATTTATGCTGATAAATCCACCAAAAGCTCATAAAATTTCATAAGCGTCTGCAAATATATCAGAAAATATTCCAACGTTTATTACTGTATGTGGATATATATTATCACTAGTTTATGGCTACAGTTTCACCTGGGGATAGTTGACATTGTTTTAAAAAGTTATTATTTATTTTACAAGTCATTATTTTTGCACAAGAATAATGGTGGTGTTATGGGAATAAATTATGCCCAAATACAGCAACACAACAATTTTGTGCATATTCGACCCATATATTACTAAGATATAATACTTATTTTAGGGGTAAAAATATCTATGAAGGGGAAAATTTTCAAAACCCTATCTTAGTCTATACCTTTCCATCTACGTAAACCATGTTAAAAATGCATAGCTCTAGGCTTCTTTACCTTCATATACTTCACCGATAAAACGCACGCGTGGAGTAGAATATTTTCAAAACCATTCCTAGTACGCGTTTACAGACCTACCCCAAACCATGTTAAAAAATATTATAGCTCTATACTTCTTGGATCCAGATATATTCTTTAGGGGTAAAAAGACCCTTGGAGTGGAACATTTTCAAAACCCTTTCTTTGTCCGCGTCTACAGACCTAACCCAAACCATTATAACAAATTCATAGCTTTAGGCTTCTTATATTCAAAGATTTTGTGGTCAGTTAAATGGTTTTGACTTTTATAGATTTTGATGAGAAGTAAATGGTTAGTTTATAATTAACTTTAGGAGTCATCACAAAATTACACGCATTTTGGAATTAATGTATTAAAAAAAAACATTTACTTTTTTTAAATTAATATTCTTTAAAGAGACCCTGTACAATAAACTACATAAATATCATCACAACCATTAATCACTATGTTTTTACGACTATTGAAATTCAAATCAATAATAAAAAGACACAAGGAAATGAATTATAAAATACTCAATGTTTGTAATTAGTTGATATCTAGTTACTGCATGACTAACTGCTCTTGCGTTCTGGTTTAGTTCCTTAAACACTCACCCGGAAAAAATAAATAGTAATATATTACTAACAGGAAACAAACATTCGTTTATTATTCATATTTGTATTGTTTATATTCTACTTTATGCATTCAAAATTCATTATTAATTACATTTATTTAACCGATTAAAGTGCAATTTTTTTTAAATATACTACAAATAAATAGTAATATTACATTATTACTTTTTGGCAATATGACTATTAATTACTTACATAAATTAAAATTATTAATACATAGATATTGGGAATATTATAATTTAATATTAAAGACTTATATTTCTATAAATACAACATTTTAAATTACATCGTATACTTCAGTTAAATCGCCACTAGTTATTTGAGTAAATTACATGTAAGGATAACAATGCAGTGAATCGTCGTCGTGTTGTATTTACTTTATAGGTTTTATTTAATTTATTTTACTATTTAAATACGTAGGATAATGGTTAGGGCGATTTAAAAGTTACCATTTTATTAGAAGAAGGAGGATAAATAAAACGTAAAATTCTCTACCGTAGTATATTTATTAAACTGGTTCCATAGTATTAACCAACAAATGAAATAAATAATAACCAATGACGTATTATAATCCTAATTTAAAAAAAGCTGAACTATATTATCCAGGTGTAGGCGTAAACAAAATATGGTAATAAAATTACGTTTAATTCTTGAGTAATGTTTTGTATTAATATTTAGGAACTATATAAAAATAATTTTATAATATTATGTGTAGAATATAAATTTGTACTTAGGAACAGTGATGCAATGACTTCAATATATTTTTGAAAGGGAACTAATTTAATTAAAGGTTATTCCAAATTCAATATAAAAACATGATTTCCTCTTTAAATCAAAGAACATACCTAATTTGGTCCTGACGATTTCATCTTATTATTGAACCGTAGCTGTAAATAACAAGGATCTCTGCCTGTTTCTCGTTAGTATTACTGTATATAATTTCGAAGATGTTGATTCATCGGAATGTCTATTATTCCATTCTAATTTAAACGACCTCCAAAATTAAGTTTTGGCAGTAAAATATAAGAGACCTGTGTTATAAAACATTCTGAAACTAATTCTGTCAGAGATAAGAACTCCACTTTACGTACAATGTTAGTGAATTTAAAATGTACATTTATTAGGGAAATCTTAATAGATTCTAAATTCTCGTCAAAATATATTTAGATTTACATTCTCATTACGATTAAGTATCTTCTTGGTTAATTGTGTGGTGTTATACAGCATAGTTTAGAGGATTTTAAAAGTAGGTATTTTATAAAATGATTAGGTTACATTTATATATATTACATATTGTTTTTACAAACATAATTATTGTTATAAATTGTTTGTAATTTTATTTAACTCCACCTTTGTCTATTTTGTCTTCAAAAACTAACCTAATTATGAAAAATGTGTTAAAATAATAAATTTGTAAATAAATAAATTCAGAATTACCTTGTAAAATTTAATATTTTCAATCTACTTCTCTTTTAAGCGAGGATATTTTTTTACCTATTATAATAATTATTTGAAAATAAATCATGTAATATCATATTTATAAATCATAAAAAAAAACAATAATAGGTAATGTGTATAGAATGTGGTAACAACAGTGTACCATGTTACACCTATTTAATGAAATACAATTCTTTTACTCTAATTTGTGAAATATATTGTAAAAATGTCAACTTATAGCTTAATTTTTATAGTACTTAAGTTAAAAATAATACAAAAAATCATTAGATTTAAGACGGTAAAAATGTATGTGGATTTAATTAAAACAATATTTAATTTTTAATAATTTTGATTTACTTTGTATATATTAATTTCGACTATATAAGTCAATATTTCACGTCTTCAATGGCAAAACTACCCCTGAAAAGTTTTATTTTCAATGTTAACAAGTGTATTACAAGTTTCAAGTGACTCTACTGACAACAAAGTTCTTCGTTATACGAACTTGAGATAAGAAGAGTCTTGTTATCTGAACTCTACAAGCAATCCAAATAACAAGAGTATAGTCATATAGGGGGAGGTGGTTTGAAATATAAATAAGTTTGTCACAGTTTAGACTGTAGGTATCATATGTAACGGTTAATTGTCTAAAATAAAGGTTTACATAAATTGTAATCTTTTTAAAATAAATATCTAACTATAAGTTGTCATTTTTTTTAATGGTTTCCTCATTCACTTAACATATCCTTCTTATATACGTTGAATGTAATTGTTTTTCAATTGTGTTTTTACATGTAATGTGAAATGAAATATTATTTTAGGTAAAATCTAATTTAAAAATATACAATTTTAACAGCAATTAATATATATTGTATATATTTATATACACAAGTTGTCTCAAACTATAAAACGATATATTATTTGAAAATTCGCTTATGACAAACGAAACACATCCGTTTCCTCACAAAAAAAGTATCATATCGATGATCAGTGTATTATGTTTTGAAAGGCTGTTTTCATATTTTTATGATGAATCGATATATTTATTTTTTATTTTTTCAAGTTAATAACATTTTATATAAATACCTATAATTAGAAATGGTTTTCCCAGTTATTATTTCGTTATTTCATTTTGTGATATGTACAGTATATTATGTTTACTAGGGCAATACAATACTGAAATTATGTGAGTTTAATTAACTGTGAATGAATACTAATTTATATTACGTCATTCCAAATTTACAACCATTTATTACTAAGAATTATTGACCACTTTAATTGTTACACCAAGTAGTTTTCAGGTGATGTAATTTTACTTTTATAATGAAGTGATTGCAATAACAGATATTAAGGTCGTGGACTCGTTGTTTAGTGAGACAATATGAGCTTGACTTGTAAGATAATATTAGATAGGAAAAATTTCGAACATAAGATCTCACAAAAATTACGACCTACAATAAGTTATGGTTGTTTAATTGTAGCTCATGTATCACTGAGGATGGGACGTTGTTGTTGAAACGCGTTTTATCATATAAAAGTAATTTTTGTGAGATCTTGTGTTCCGAGTTTTTTTTTCTATCTAAAGTTAGAAGGTAAACTATGTCCTATAAAAAGTACTATCACATAATAATAATTTTATTATTCTGTAAAATCACTTTGTGAATAATAGAGATTAATAATATTCTCAAAAGAAATATACATATTAGATATAAAACCAATTGAAATCTTTAAAGCGAAATTGATCACCGATGAAGGAAAAATTATTTGATAGTTAAAACTGTTGCCCAGAGCTCTATTTGAGGAATATATTATTATATATACACACATTTTTATTAATATCTAAAATATCAGAGGTTTTCCATTAATACTGATATTTGTATGCTGCTATTATTATCTGATTTTCAATTTCAACACGAATATTTATTTTCTAAATACAATTGAGCCCATTATACATTATTGGGGAGAAGTAGTGTAAGAAATATGTGTTAACATAAACGAAAACAAGTCTCTATGATTTAATGATAAAAAAAATCATTAAAGACAATAAGAACGTTCATAAATAGATGAAGTTTACATATTTCCTTTTAGCGACGATTGTTTGTCAAAGTATTCCAAAACAAAAAGTAATATAAATTAACAAAATATTGTAATACGAATGTTAGTTTATTTATTTATATTCTTCGTCGTTTACTGTTATGACGAAGAGAAATATTTTAATTATTGGATTTGTTTTGGACATTATGTTTAGATTACTTTATTGTAGGGTTATAATTAAATTATCTATTTATTGTATTCCAATAAACTGAGTGAATTTTTTTAATCATAAATTCATTCGGTAAAACTGTAATTTTTTTAATTGTTCGTTAATATACCTTTGTTATGTGATATATCACTAATAAAATCAAACAGTCAAACCTTTCCATCGGATGTTAATTATTTAAATCTGAACATGAGTTTATTTTTTTTAAAGGAAAGATATGTTTAAAATCTTCAAATGATACTTTCATAAATAAACTTACAAAGTTACAAATGGATGAGGTTGCTTTGTAACTAATTATGTAGAAGTATAGTCAAGATCCTTTATAAACAGATACGTAGTTTCTATAAACTGTTTATAAAAATAGATTTAACTAAACAAATTTTTTTATTTATATATTTTTAATGAATAATTTTCTTTTTTCAGAGTCAACATACTTTTGTTCATATGAAATAACATTTTAAAACAATGCATATCAAATTTAAACGCAAAATTAAAATAATTATTGCTACTATGCAACCATCTTGAATCAATATCAAAAACTAAACTATAGCCTTTGTTGCAAACAAGTAGAATGAATCCATTCTTACTTAAACCTAAGTAAGTACAGACATTTTTTTAAAATACCCTTGCTTTATCTAGATTGCGATTGATAAAACAAAATAATTTCAATCTCTAAATTCATTTTTTTTTTGTTTTTTAATGTTCAGAATTGGTTTTAAAATATGAATGTATGACAGAATGGTATAAAACTTTTAGCCAAGGATTTGAAGTGGTTTGATAACCTTCTATTCATCTATAAAAATATTTAATGAAAAATGTAAACTTGATGAGTAGCAATATTTTGCTGAGATTAATTTCAATTTTTTTTTAAATTAAATAAGCGCAATTTATTATGTAAGAACACAATATTTCTTTGTCTAAAGACCTTATTAAATGCTCACGCATAAGTAAATTTCCAAGACTTTAACATAGTAATAATCAATACACCTTATGAGACAATAGTTGTATTCATTTTGTAGCTACTAAGTATATTACTTAAGACAACATAATTAGTAAATTATTTATATCTTATAATAAATTCTTACAAAGATAAATCCTTTGTCGTGACACAAGATATAAACTCAGCAATGGTATGGGTACAGAAAAACTGCCTTTTAACTCTTAAAATAGTGTTGTAACACGTTCGCGATTATAGTTAATTGACTTAACAAATCGTCAGTAAATTTTACGTATTAGGTAATATAAGATTCAATAATTTCATAACAATACAACATTTAGTTAATCATTGAAGGAACCCCTCACTGTTTAAAGGTTTTTTTTTTAATATTTACTTTAAATATATATATATATATATATATATATATATATATATATATATATATATATATATATATATATATATATAGAAGTTTAGGAAATAACTAACTGATATATAAATATCAAATATAACAATTTTAAAGATATTGTTTTATATATATGTTATAAACTAAATTCTACATTGAAGATAAGCAAACATCATCAAATTATCTACATGTTATTTTAAAGTCATACTTCATTTATATACATGCGTTAATATTTTTAACACGTATTGCTATTAGATCTGCAACATCTCATTATGCTATTGTTTAACAGCTGATTACAATGCTGTTTATTATCACATTTCAATTAATTATAAACTACACGTATGCTATGTGGCATGTTCTGTGCATTCACTTTCACTGTTTTTTTCCACAATAACGGACTTAACAGCAGGAAATGGTATTTAGACAAGGAAAAGTAATTAACAAAATTGTTGTCCATGCATCACAGACATTTAATGAATTTCTCCAAAATTTTTTACGACGCTCTGATCAAACTAATTCATAAATTTATGAATAGTACCTAGTTCTAGGCTTTCAAGGAACGCATACGTTGGATCCGTTATAAAAGAACATCTCCTGATTTGACAAATAAACAAGTGGCATTCCTATAAGTTGCAATTAATTACTGAATCATTTCATGATTTATGATTGCTAGGAGAATTTCTGTGAATGAACTTTCGACAAGTACTAGGAGAACCCAGGTTGTGCTTCAACCATTATCTTCACAGATACCAAAAAAGATTTTTATATTACCAAAAGGGAATTAAACAAAATGTTATGTACTGGTAAGAACGTAATGTAGATTGCATTATAGATTGCAATGCGTAATATATAGCAGAAGCCGCAGTGTTTGTAGGGTTTGGAGTAGCAGGATTGTAGAGTATTTTATATTAGAGAATAACCTCAACCTGGATCAGTTGAATATTGATGTTTTCAAGTTAATCTTCTACGATAATGAAGACTTTCCTTTTTTCCAGCAGAACGAACCACGTCACTATGCCATAAGTTCACGGTGAATATATAGAGTGTTTGTTACTTTACTTTGGTATGTCATTTAAACATATTCTGAAAGTATTAAAAATACATGACATATAATATACCGTATGCAGGTTTAATAAAATAAATTTGAATATTTCATTTGTATGAAAACTTTTCTCTCACTATCTATATTTTATTTGACAGTTCTGCTAATTTATTATCAACTGATATTTTGTAAATACAATGACTGCAATAATTGTTAAATATTCATATGAACCTACAACAATGTATTTGTTGGCTTCCCAATGAACCAGTTTGTTTGTTATCGTTATAAAACTAGGTGAAAGTATATGAGAACTAAAAATAACAATAAACTAATCTCTGACAAACCAAATGGAGCATTTATTGTCAATTTCGTTTCGTAAGCCACATGAAAATTGGCTCTTATTAGTTACGGTACTGCAAATAAGTTTTTTCTTGGAAGAATTGTAAAGTAATGTTTTCTTTGTAACAAATATTGTCTTGAAAATTTTATATCCATCTCCAACAAACATACTAGTATATACTATTTATGATTCTAACACGCTTTTTTAAAATTTAAATTAGTCAATCATTCATAATAGAAGAGTATTCAATAATCGTTTGCATATATAATAAAAAAAGTATATCAATTAATATAAGTAGCCTAAATCAAATAATACTTTGCTTTACTAAGTACTTACTGAATAAATCTGAGTTTCTGAAAAAATAATTGAGTTTAGAGCTGTAGTCATGTCAATAGCTTATAAATAACTATTATGGATAAATTTCGTATTTAATGTTCATTCCAGATTTTAACTTCATAATCTGTATTTCGTTTCAGTTTTAAACGAACTTCATGTACCGTACAGAATATTATATCGGTATGAAAGCAGAAAGTAAACTGAAAGCAAGAGGAAAATCCATTTTTGTGATATATGGGGTCATAAACCTTTAAGTCTGAAACAATTACGTTAATGGAAGTAAATGTTGTGAGAGATGGAGACAGTATAACATTCTGTATTTAGGACAAATTGAGGGTTTGAACGAGAGGGATAGAGAGATCAGTATTCCAAACGAAACTGAATCATTGTGTGTATATATATATATATATATATATATATATATATATATATATATATATATATATATATATATATATATTGTTACCTTAGAGTTTCAAGTATTTAAAATTGGATCAAAATGACTAAATCAAAAATTTAATTTGACAGTTTATTCAAATTTCAGTAGTATTGTAAAAACTCCATTTATAAATTATAGTTTAATATAATATATAATTAGTTTTTCTTTATTTTATTTATTTATTTATTTTTTTACTTTTTTGGTATACAAAATTGAAAAAAAATACTGTATTATGACAGAATACATAACGATTAATTTGCATTCATTGAATTAAAAATTAGCTTATTTTTAACTTAATACAATGCACAGGATGTAAGTGAGGGATGTTATTTAGCAAGAATATTAGAGGTTTAAGTTGTTATCGGCTTAATAAAAGGAAGCAAATTATAATTTGTTTAGTATTATAATAAGAAATACAAATTCGCTAAAACGAACCCCGGTAAATTCAAAGTTCATGCAGCTATTTAAATAGTTTACTTACTAATTGACAATCAATTTATAAGTCAATAGATACTATCTGTTAATTAATATTAAATACCACCCTGAATAGCCCTTATAGTCCGTAACTTAAGTAATCAATACGCCCTGACCACTAGGGATAGTGAGGGATGTTTATAATTTACTATTATTGCTCCCGTTCTTAATTAACAACTGTTGATCTTAAATGTAATAAATTATAAACTTTATATATGAAATATAAATTTTACAGTGACAATTGTAAGTATGAGATTATATTTATAATTATTAATACTTTTCTTATTATTATAAACATAATTATATTAATTACAACACAACTCCAATCTATCTTAGCTGAATAAATGTGTATTATTTTCATGAGAATATCAATATAAGTTAACTAATATATAATCTAAATATACTAAATGTACTATTATTTGCATTATATTTGTCCTCTTATTTCTCTGAATAAATACAAGGAAAAGTCTCGATAAAAAAATACCCTGGTGAGCAATGTTGTTGCTTGAAACAATATATCTCATATATAAATGTGCAGTTGATTAGAGTGAAATTTTACTTTAGTATACTGTATATCTTACACAAATTTAAAAAACCTAAACTATGAAGCAGTTAAATCAGATTTGAAAAAATAACAGAGCATAATTAATTGTTGACAGAATTGATGAAATGGTTAAAGTAATATGCAATAAATATTCATTTTTAATCTATTGCACTCAAGCTACTATAGAGAATTAGTGTATCATTAGGTCTTTTCGCTTTGGATTATAAATTACATGTGCAACCTCATGAACTTGCGTGATCGCACGTTATCGCAAATCTGTAAAGTATAAGGGATTTACTGAGTTGGAAAAATACAGAAAACTTAGAAAAGATATAAGACAAAGGTGAAGCATTGTAAAAATTAAAACTTTTCACACGTTTTCAATCGCACTACATGATTTAAACTATTAATTTGTGCCTCTTTTTCTTATAAATATTGTACTAGTTAGTAATTTTATTTCTAAACTGCATCGTAATAGTCCTGTTATAGAAAGCACGTTGCATTTTTCTACGGATGTTGTTAAACCTATTGTTATACTGAATAATAATGATGTAGTTGCTAATAATATTCCAAATAAAATTTTCAAAGACGCTATTTTTACTATATTGTCTTTCATCCGAAAATGAATAATACATCATTAGAAAAGTTTAATATTCCGTTTCTATGGAAACGAGCTTTTCTCTGTCCTCGGTATAAAAGTACTAAACCTTCACTTTCAGGTGAATACAGAGCGATCAGTATCTTACTATTCATATGTAAATGACTAGAGCGAGTTCAGTATCAGCTACTAAATAAATATTGAAAATAAAATATTCTCGACCGATATCAGTCAAGATGCCCGTCAGGCAAATCCACTGCAACGCCACTTTTTTATTTAAACTTGTTATTTGACATTTAAAAACCTTTTTAAAATAGCTTTAATCATTTAATGTTGGTGGTATAATTACAGAAAATTGAGTTGTCACCTACAAAAAAACACGTCGATCTAATCATATCTGAATGTTATGGTGCATTGTATCCGTGTGGTTGCGGTGACACACAGAGTTAAACAAAACCAATTTTAGGGTCTTTGTTTTTTACTATTTATATTGATTATATTTGCATACACAATTTGTTGCTGGCGATCTTCAAAATAATAAAAATAAAAATAAGTCAAATAACTTTACAGTGAAATAGGTAAAGATAGCAACGCTTATAGACACAATACCGAAATTGAAAATTGAAATGAAGTATTATATAGTTACAATCTTACAATAAATATATTCCTGACAATTATTGACAGAGTTATTGCTACGCAATACATAACCGAAGCATTAACAATGTGTACTAAGAAAAAGTAAATAACAATTTTTTACCATTAACCATAGAAGATCTCTTTTTAAAATCTTTGACAAAGGCATACTAAACATTGCAGTCAATGATGGGTTTTGACTAGTGTATTTAAAACAACTAGTGTTTTATAGTTTTTGTTATGATATTAGCTAATTTTATAAAGAAATTTATCTATTTAAATTAAATAATTTAAGAAATTTCATATACTTACTTTGTTACAAAGAGTGCTATAAACTGGAGTGCTGATAGATTAGGTAAAAAAAAAAACAACTTTAAATCAAATCTTAGGACTAAATACATTATAAAGGGGTAAAAGCTGCATATGCAAAATCCATTACGGTGTCACTAAATCGTTTGTAGAACTCAATCCCGGGTTTTTAAATTTTATCACATCCCGAATTTAGTTTAGTTGGTCGCTCATTCATAAAGGTGGGGCTTTTTAGTGGAACGAGGTGTGATGGAAATAATTTAATTCTTCCATTTTTAAAGAATGTGCTGGTCTCTGTGTGTGTCCAAACTTCTCTGGGGTTTCTTACGCACACTACTACCATCTGAGAACATAATTTCTTCCGAGCAGTTCTTAGGAACGAGGAATTAAAAAAAAAACTTTTGTGATATTATCCTCACTAACACCAAAATAAATAAAAACCAATCAAAACAAATCGCCATAAAAATATTAATTCTGAAGTTGTCATTCAACAAGTGAAAAAAATAATTTGAAAACGTTCGTTGTTAAAAGTAGCTATCTGTATATTTAAAACAATAATAACAACCTTGCCTCGCTTGTGTCATAATCAATTTCTCATCATGAATATTAGTCTATTAAATTCGCTTTTAATTATGGCTGTTACAGTTCATTTTGGTTTTAGCCAATTATTTGGGAACAGTAAGAGTTTTTTTTTGTTTTTCATTTTACTTTGGACGTAGGTTTCGTATTAAAGGTAAACAAATGTAGTACTATATCCGATTTTGAGAAATTACGTCTTATATAACAGCTAAATAGCTGTTTGTTTTGTTTTTTTTTTTTTAATTTACCAATAACCCAAAAAACATTTTTTTGGAAAGATGGTAACTATTTTTTAAAAAATTTGTGGAGACTAATTTGTATGGCTACACTTGATTAAAAAAGTTGTAAATCAATTACGTCAATTAATAAAAAACATAACTTAAAAATATTTTTTAAGAACTTCCGAATTTTGAGTTATATATAAATTATATATGAATTATATATATATACTTCTGATTTGACAAATAAACAAGCGGCATTCCTATAAGTTGCAATTACTGAATCATTTCATGATTTATGATTGCTAGGTGAATTTCTGTGAATGAACTTTCGACATGTACTAGGAGCACTCTGGTTGTGCTTCAACCATTATATTCACAGAGAAGAAAAGTTTTAGATTAACAGAAGGGTATTAAATAAAATGTTATGTACTGGTAAGAATGTAGTGTAGATTGCAATAAAGATTGCAATGCGTAATATATAGCTGAAGCCGCGGTGTTTGTAGGGTTTGGAGTAGCAGGATTGTAGAGTATTTTATCTTGGAGAATAACCTCACCCTGGATCAGTTGAATATTGATGTTTTCAAGTTAATCTTCTACGATAATGAAGACTTTCCTTTTTTCCAGCAGAACGGACCACGTCACTATGTCATAAGTTCACGGTGAATGTATAGAGTGTTTGTTACTTTACTTTGATATGTCATTTAAACATATACTAAAAGTATTAAAAAATACATGACATGTAATACTGTATGCAGGTTTAATAAAATAAATTTGAAAATTTCATTTGTATGAAAACTTTTCTCTCACTCTCTATATTTGACAGTTCTGCTAATTTATTATCAACAGATATTTTGTAAATACAATAACAACAATAATTAATTGTTAAATATCCATAGGAACCTACAACAATGTATTTGTTGGCTTCCCAATGAACGAGTTTGTTTGTTATCGTTATAAAACTAGGTGAAAGTCTATGCGAACTAAAAATAACAATAAACTAATCTCTGACAAAGCAAATGGAGCGTTTATTGTCAATATCGTTTCGTAAGCAACATAAAAATTGGCTCTTATTCTTTACGGTACTTCAAATAAGTTTTCTTCTTTAAAGAATTGTAAAGTGATGTTTTCTTTCTATCCAATATTGTCTTAAAAATTTTATATCTATCTCTAACAAACATACTAGTTCATAATCTGTATTTCGTTTCAGTTTTAAAAGAACTTCATGTACTGAATGATATATAAATAAACTGTTATAAACTAGTAATAAACCTTTGAGACTGAAAAAATTACGTTAATGGAAGTAAATGTTGTGAGAGAAGGAGACAGTATAACTTTCTGTATTTAGGACAAATTGTGGGTTTGAACGAGAGGGAGAGAGAGAGAGAGAAAGAGAGAGAGAGAGAGAGAGAGAGAGAGAGAGAGAGAGAGAGAGAGAGAGAGAGAGAGAGAGAGAGAGAGAGAGAGAGAGAGAGAGAGAGAGAGAGAGAGAGAGAGAGGAGAGAGAGAGAGAGAGAGAGAGAGAGAGAGAGAGAGAGAGAGAGAGAGAGAGAGAAGAGAGAGAGAGAGAGAGAGAGAGAGAGAGAGAGAGAGAGAGAGAGAGAGAGAGAGAGAGAGAGATCAGTATTCCAAACGAAACTGAATCATTATGTGTGTGCGTATATATTTATATATATATATATATATATATATATATATATATATATATATATATATATATATAAAATTTTAATAATTATTTACTTATTAATTACCATAATTTCAGTTGTAAACATTGCTAACAATTAAGAAGGACCCTTCCGAATAAAAAACTAATGTTTATACCAAACAGTAAAAAATAACTTAATAAAATTATTAATTCCTACACCCACACTAATTAATATTTCAAGATTATGAAATTTTGGATCACTATTAGGAATATGCTTAATTCTACAATTAATTACAAGATATTTTTTTTATCAATATATTATACAATTAATATTGAATTAGCATTTAATGTAATTAGACATAATAGTCGAGATGTTATTTATGGTTAATAAATACGAGTTATACATGCTACTGGGGCATCTTTATTCTTTTTTTTGTATTTATATTCACATTGGTCGAGGAAATTACTATGGTTCATATAAATTTTTTAAATCCTGAATATCGGGAATTGTAATTTTGTTTATAGTTATAGCCACAACATTCTTAGGATACGTTTTACCATGAGGACAAATATCATTCTGAGGAGCAACAGTAATTACTAACTTATTATCAGCAATTCCATACATCGAAAATATACTAGTTAAATAAATTTGAGGTAGATTTGTAGTTGAAATCTACTTTAATTCAATTTTTTTTTACTCCGTTTTATATTACCATTTTTAATTTCAGCAATATCAGTATTAAACATATTTTGCTACATCAAACAGGTTCCAACCGAATTAAAATCTAACATTTATAAAATTCCATTTCAATTAAAACCTGGTGATAGAAGGTGAAAATCAGTCAAAAACTGGCAATGAAAAGGTCGGTCTAAAACTGGCAATTAAACATAATTAAAAACGTTCAATAATGTGTAAAAATCAGTCCTAAACTGGCCAAATGAACCCAAATAAAGGCTCGATATGAGCCCCTAAAAAAGATCACAAAAAAAAAATTACAAAAAGATAAAAAATAAACCTTAAAAAGAGTCTAAAATGAGCCCCCAAAAGAGCCCAAAATTAGCCTCTAAAAATGAGTCCAAAAAGCTCAAAAATGACTAAAAACGCCATAAAACGGGGCCAGACTGAGACCCTAAAAACGAGCCCAAAATGACTCAAAAATAAGCCCAAAAAGGTCCCAAAAGTGATACCAAAAAGGGTCAAAAATGAGCCTCTAAAAGAAAGGCCCAAAAAGGAGAAAATCAGTCCAAAAATCTTCTTAAAGAGTGAAATCTACAGTATCAAAAATCAGTTAAAACTGGCTATGAAACATGAATATACGTCAATAATGGACTATGAAATGTGAAAATGAATCCAAAACTGGACTTGAAATTTGAATATAAAAATTAAAAATCAGTACGAAACTGGCCATGAAGAGATCGGTCAAAAAATGGCCATAAACGGGTTATGAAAGGTGAATAAAATTGCCTTGAAACGTGAATAACAATAAAAAACTGAAGATATTTGGTGAAAATCAGTCTAAAAATGGCCTTGACATGTAAGGATCAATCAAAAACTGGCGATAGATGTTGAAAATCAGTAAAAAATGAGACTTGAAGAGATCGGTCTAAATATGTCCAAAAAGATGAAAATCAGTCCAAAACTTGACTTAAAACCTGAAAATCTATCAAATATGAGTCAAAACTGGCTATGAAACATGAATATACATCAATAATGGAATATGAAATGTGAAAATCGGTACAAAACTGGCCTTGAAACGTGAATATTGATTAAAACCTGGTGTTTTTTATCGTATTTCATGTTTCAAGGCAATTTTGTAGAGATTTTCACCTTTCATGGTCCGTTTATGGACTTATTTAGACCGATCTCTTCATGGCAAGTTTTGTATGATTTTCACCTTTTATCGTCAGTTTGTGATATTTCTTTATCTTTATGGGCTAGTTGTGAAGTGATTTTTACCTTTTATTGCCCGTTTATGATTGATATTCGTGTTTTAAGGGTTGTCTTGATGTGATTTTTACCTTTTAAATTCCCGTTTCAAGGATAGTTTTGGATTCATTTTCACATATCATAGACCGTTATTGACGTATATTCATGTTTCATATCCAATTTTAACTGATTTTTTATAGATTTTCACGTTTTAAGTCGATTTTTGGACTGATTTTCACATTTCATAGTCCATTATTGACGTATAACCATGTGTCATAGCCAGTTTTGACTGATTTTTGATAGATTTTTACGTTTTAAGTAGATTTTTGTACCGATTTTCACCTTTTTGAGTCTTTTTTTTAGAGGCTCATTTTCGACCCTTTTATGGTATCATTTTTAGAACCTTTTTAGACTCATTTATAGGGTCTCAGTTTGGGCCCAATTTATGGATTTTTTTAGCCATTATTAAGGTTTTTTGATTTATTTTTAGGGGCTAATTTTGGGCTCTTTTGTTTTTCTCAATTACTATCCCTTTTTTGCTCGTTTTGAGTTTTTTGAACTCATTTTTAGGGGTCTTATTTTAGGCTCTCTTTAGGGCTTATTTTTTAGCCCTTTTTAAAGCTTTTTTGTCCTCATTTTTTGAGGCTCATATTGGTCTCTTATTGGGGTTCATTTGGCCAGTTTAGGACTGTTATTTACATTTTATAGTCTGTTATTAAATGATATTCATGTTTAATTGCCAGTTTTAGACCGACCTTTTCAAGGCCAGTTTTTGACTGGTTTTAACCTTCTATCACCAGGTTTTGATCAATATTCATGTTTCAAGGCCAGTTTTGGACTGATTTTCACATTTCATAGTCCAATATTGACGTATATTCATGTTTAATTGCCAGTTTTAGACCGATCTTTTCAAGGCCAGTTTTTGACTGATTTTAACCTTCTTTCACCAGGTTTTGATCGATATTCACGTTTCAAGGCCAGTTTTTGACTGATTTTAACCTTCTTTCACCAGGTTTTGATCGATATTCACGTTTCAAGGCCAGTTTTTGACTGATTTTAACCTTCTTTCACCAGGTTTTGATCAATATTCACGTTTCAAGGCCAGTTTTTGACTGGTTTTAACCTTCTTTCACCAGGTTTTGATCAATATTCACGTTTCAAGGCCAGTTTTTGACTGATTTTAACCTTCTTTCACCAGGTTTTGATCAATATTCACGTTTCAAGGCCAGTTTTTGACTGGTTTTAACCTTCTTTCACCAGGTTTTGATCAATATTCACGTTTCAAGGCCAGTTTTTGACTGATTTTAACCTTCTTTCACCAGGTTTTGATCAATATTCACGTTTCAAGGCCAGTTTTTGACTGATTTTAACCTTCTTTCACCAGGTTTTGATCAATATTCACGTTTCAAGGCCAGTTTTTGACTGGTTTTAACCTTCTTTCACCAGGTTTTGATCAATATTCACGTTTCAAGGCCAGTTTTTGACTGATTTTAACCTTCTTTCACCAGGTTTTGATCAATATTCACGTTTCAAGGCCAGTTTTTGACTGGTTTTAACCTTCTTTCACCAGGTTTTGATCAATATTCACGTTTCAAGGCCAGTTTTGGACTGATTTTCACATTTCATAGTCCAATATTGACGTATATTCATGTTTAATTGCCAGTTTTAGACCGACCTTTTCAAGACCAGTTTTTGACTGATTTTAAACTTCTTTCACCAGGTTTTGATCGATATTCACGTTTCAAGGCCAGTTTTTGACTGATTTTAACCTTCTTTCACCAGGTTTTGATCAATATTCACGTTTCAAGGCCATTTTTGGACTGATTTTCACATTTCATAGTCCAATATTGACGTATATTCATGTTTCATAGCCAGTTTTAGACCGATCTTTTCAAGGCCAGTTTTTGACTGATTTTAACCTTCTTTCACCAGGTTTTGATCGATATTCACGTTTCAAGGCCAGTTTTTGACTGATTTTAACCTTCTATCACCAGGTTTTGATCAATATTCACGTTTCAAGGCCAGTTTTGGACTGATTTTCACATTTCATAGTCCAATATTGACGTATATTCACGTTTAATTGCCAGTTTTAGACCGACCTTTTCAAGGCCAGTTTTTGACTGATTTTAACCTTCTTTCACCAGGTTTTGATCAATATTCACGTTTCAAGGCCAGTTTTTGACTGGTTTTAACCTTCTTTCACCAGGTTTTGATCAATATTCACGTTTCAAGGCCAGTTTTTGACTGATTTTAACCTTCTTTCACCAGGTTTTGATCGATATTCACGTTTCAAGGCCAGTTTTTGACTGATTTTAACCTTCTATCACCAGGTTTTGATCAATATTCACGTTTCAAGGCCAGTTTTGGACTGATTTTCACATTTCATAGTCCAATATTGACGTATATTCATGTTTCATAGCCAGTTTTGACGGATTGTTGATAGATTTTCAAGTTTTAAGTCGAGATTTGGACTGATTTTCACCAATTTAGGCTCTATTTTAGAGGTTCGTTTATGGAACTTTTTGGAACTAATTTTGGGCCCTTTTTTGGGCTCATTTTAAAGTCTTTTTTGTTCTTATTTTTAGGGGCTCATTTTAGGAACATTTTTTGACTCATTATAGGGCTTTTTATGGGCCTAGTTTTTAATGTTCAATTATGGGGTTCATTTGGCCAGTTTTGGACTGGTTTTTACATTTTATGGCCGGTTTTTGACTGATATTCATGTTTAATAGCCAGTTTTAGACCGACGTTTACAAGGCTGGTTTTGACCCGTTTAACCTTATATCAAAGATTTTGTTCGATATTTATTTTCAAGGCCATTTTTGGGTTGATTTTCAAATAACATAGTCCATTATTGACGTATATTTATGTTTCACAGACAGTTTTGACGGATTTTTAATAGATTTTCACGTTTTAGGTCGATTTTTTGGCTTATTTACACCTTTTTTGGCTATTTTTCGGACTATTTTTTGGGCTCATGATTTGCTATCTTTTTAGATTCATTTAAGGCCCTGTTTGGGGCTAATTTTTAGAACTTTTTTATGTTTATTTTTTTGGGGGGTTTCATTTGGGCAATTTTTGGGACTCATTTTTAATAAACTTTTTGGCTCATTTTTAGGGGCTCATTTTCGGCTCTTTTATATATTAATTTTTGCCCCTTTTTTGAGCTCTCATTTGAGCTTTTTTTAGGTATTATTTTTGAGCCATTTTTTAGTTGATTTTTAGGGGCTCATTTTGGGCCCTTTTTAGGGGTTATATTTTCTCCCTTTTGGAGTTTTTTTGTTATCATTTTTAGGTGCTCATTTTGGGCCCCTTTTTGTCTCTTTTTTGGACTATTTTATGGGCTCATTTTTGGGTCAATTTTTAGGCTCATTTTTACAGGCTCATTTTTACAGGCTCATTTTGGGCCCTTTTTTCTTATTTGTCCAGTTTTGGACTGATTTTTAAGCTTTATGGCCCGTTTTTGACAGATATTCATGTTTAATAACTAGTTTTAGACCGACCTTTTTCAAGGTAAGTATTTGACAATTTTTAACCTTCTAATTGACTCATTTTTGATAGATGTTCACGTTTTAAGTCTAGTTTTGGACTGATTTTCAACATTTAGGCTAGAGCCTAAATAGATTTAAGCGGCTCATTTACGGCCCTTTTTTGGAATTATTTTATGGCCCTTTTATGGAATTATTTTTGGACCCTTTTTGGGTTCATTTTTGAGCTCTTTTTAAGGCTACTTTTTAGGGGCTCATATAAGGCCCTTTTTGGACTATTTTTTCGGCCTATTTTTTGGCTAATTTTTGGGCTATTTTTTAAGGCTCATTTTTGCACCTGTTTGGGTCTTATTTTTAGATCTTTTTCTGATTCTTTTTTGAGTTTTTTTGTTCTAATTTTTTTGTGCTCGTTTTGGGCCCTTTTTTGTTTTAGATTTGGGCCATTTTGAGCTCATTTTATGAGGCATTTTTTTTGCTCATATTGGCTCTTTATTCTCATTTGGTCAGTTTTTAAATTGACTTTTACATTTTTAGGCCCGTTATTGACTGATATTCGTGTTTAAAGGCCAGTTTTAGACCGACCTCTTCAAGACCAGTTTTTGACTGATTTTAACCTTCTATCACCAGGTTTTGATCGATCTTTACTTTTAAAGCCAGTTTTGGACTGATTTTCAAATTTCATAGTTCATTATTCGACGTATATTCTTGTTTCATAGCCAGTTTTGACTGATTTTTGAGAGTTTTTCAATTTTTAAGTCAATTTTTAGACTGATTTTTACATTTTATGGCCCGTTTTTGGCTGATATTCGTGTTTAAAGACTAGTTTTAGACCGACCTCTTCAAGACCAGTTTTTGACTGATTTTAACCTTCTATCAAAAGGTTTTGATCGATCTTCACGTAGAAAGCTAGTATTGGACTGATTTTTACATTTTATGGTCGGTTTTGACTGATATTCATGTTTAATATCCAGTTTTAGACCGACCTTTTCAAGGCCAGTATTTGACTTATTTTACCCTTCTATCCCCAGGTTATCATCTATATTCAAGTTTCAAGGCCAGTTTTAGATTGATTTTCACATTTCATAATCTATTATTGTTGTTATTTCATGTTTCATGGCCAGTTTTTGAAAGATTTTCAATCTTCAAGGCCCGTCTTTGACTGATTTGCACCTTTCATCACCATCTTTTGATCTATATTGTCAATTCGAGACATATTTTGGACTGATTTTCATATTTCATAGCAAGTTTTAAGACTTATATTCATGTTTCATGTCCAGTATTGACCGTTTTTTGATAGATTTTTACGTTTTAAACTTTTAAAACCTTTTTTGGGCTTATTTTTTAGCGTTTTCTTAAGATTAAATTAAATTTTTTATTATTTCAGATTTATTAATAATAAAATTAAAATTTTTTTAATGTTATATAAATAGCTATAATCTTGTTTACTTATAATTTTTTTTTGTAATAATTTTTGTAGGCTTATATTTAGGCTTTTATTTAAGTTCGTAATTGTTTATTTTAGTTTATCAATTCTTTTTATTTTTTATATAAGTTTTTTTTTTTTATTAATTATGATATTTATAAACAATGAATTATTTATTACAATTTTAATTAAATTTATAAGTATTTGGAAAAACTATTTACACCCGTTTATCAAAAACATGTTTTTCAGTATTTATTTAAAAAAATCTAATCTGCCCAATATAGAATTTATTACAATATTAATTATTATTTTATTAATAAAAAACAATATTATGTGACGGGATTATTACTCAAAAGCTAAAATATTTTTTTTTATAATTATGTTTTTATTTTCCTCTTTTTTCTATAATTTATCTACATGACAAAAAGCTGCTGTTTTAATATTATTAAGATATTTAATAAATAATTTTACAATTATATTTCCTGTAATATTGAGATTATTAATTTGTTCAATCGGGGGAATCAATCAAATATCAATAAAAGCATATTCATCTATTAATAATATAGCTTAAATTATTATAAGAATATCAGTGAGAACACCACATATATATATTATTCATTTATAATTTCAACATTATTAATAATAATACTTAAAACAGGATTTTCACCATTTTAGGCTCTATTTTAGGGGCTCATTACGGCTTTTTTTGGAATTATTTTTGGGCCTTTTTGGACTGATTTTTGAATCTCATTTTAAAGTCTTTTTGGGCTCATTTTTGGGCCATTTTTTGACTCATTGAAGGGCCCTTTTGGGCTTAATTTTAGGGGCTCATTTTGGGTCCATTTTAGGGTTCATTTGGCTAGTTTTCGACTGATTTTTACATTTTATGGCCGGTTTTTGACTGATATTCATGTTTCATACCCAGTTTAAGACTGACATTCTCAAGGCCAGTTTTGACACGTTTAACCTTCTATCAAAGATTTTTTTCGATATTTTAGTTTCAAGGCCGGTTTTGGACATCTTTTTCACAATTAATAGTCCATTATTGAAGTAAATTTAGGTTTCACAGACAGTTTTGACTGATTTTCGATAGATTTTCACGTTTTAAGTCGATTTTTGGACTGTTTTTCACCTTTTTGGGCACATTTGGGGCTCATTTTTTAGCCTTTTTTGTCCTCATTTTTGATCTTTTTTTAAGGCTAATTTTTAGAGTCTCATATAAGGCCATTTTTGGGCTCTTTTTTCGGCCTTTTTGCGCTCATTTTTGGCCTATCTTTTTAGATTCATTGTGCGCTCTGTATGGGGCTTATTTTTAGCCTATTTTGGGCTATTTTTTGTGTTTTTTTGGGTTTCATTTGGGCCCCATTTCGGGCACTCTACGAAGTAATTGTTTCGTATCATTTTAAACCATATTTTGGATTAATTTTTAGGGGCTCATTTTGGGCTCTTATAAGGGCTTATTTTTTCGCCCTTTTGGAGTTTTTTGTTCTCATTTTGGGCTTTTTATTTTCTCATTTTTGGACCATTTTTTGGGCTCATTTTTGGGGCAATTTTTAGCTCATTTTTACTGGCTCATTTTGGGTCCTTTTATTCTCATTTCGCCAGTTTTGGACTGATTTTTAAATTTAATGACACGTTTTTGACTGATCTTCATGTTTAATAGCCTGTTTTAGACCGAACTATTCAAGGTAAGTATTTGACTGATTTTAACATTCTATTTGACTGATTTTTGATCGATATTCATGTCTAGTTTTTGACTGTTTTTCACTATTTAGGCTCTTTTTTAGAGTCACATTTACGGCCCTTTTTCGAAATTATTTTTGGGCTATTTTTAGGTACATTTTTGGGCCCTTTTTGGGCTAATTGTTGAGCTCTTTTTGGGCTCTTTTTAAAACTTCTTTCGTGCTAATTTTTGGGGGCTCATTTAGGGCTCCTTTTGGGGCTCATTTTTGGGCCATTTTTGGACTCATTGTATAGCCCTTTTTGGGGGTTAACTTAAGGGGCTCATTTTGCACCCTTTTCCGGGTTCATTTCGCCAATTTTGGACTGATTTTCACATTTCATAGTCTATTATTAACGTATATTCATGTTTCATAGCCAGTTTTGACTGATTTCTGTTAGGTTTTCACGTTTTAGGTTGATTTTTGGACTGATTTTTAATATTTTGGGCTCATTTTTGGGGACTTATTTTCGCCCGTTTTTGGTATCATTTTTGAGCTCTTTCTTAGGCTTATTTTAGGGCCCTTACTTGGGCTCATATCTGAGCTCTAATTTGGGCTTATTTTTGGGGCTCAAATTTAAGCCCTTTTTGGGCACATTTTTAGGTGCTCATTGTTCAGCCTTTTTGGGCTCATTTTTAAGCTCTAGTGGGTTTTATCATTTGTAAGGGCTCATTTAGGGCCCTTTTAAGGCTCAATTTTACGGGCTCATTTTGGGCCTTTTTGGGTTCATTTGGCCAGTTTTGGACTGATTATTACATTTTTGGCCGGTTTTGAATGATATTCATGTTTAATATCCAGGTTTAGAACGACCTTTTCAAGGCCAGTATATGACTGATTTTAACCTTCTTTCACCAGGTTATGATCGATATTCACGTTTCAAGGACAGTTTTGGATTGATTTTCACGTTTCATAGTACATTATTGGCGTTTTTCATCTTTCATGAACAGTTTGTTTCAGATTTTCAATCTTCAAGGCCCATTTTGACTGATTTACACCTTTTATCACAATGTTTTAAACTATATGGTTAATTCGAGACCTGTTTGGACTGATTGTCATATTTCATAACAAGCTTTAGACCTATATTCATGTTTCATGGCCAGGTTTGACCAATTTTTGATAGAACTTTACGTGTTTATTTTTGAGACCTTTTTTGAGCTCATTTTGGGCCCTTTTTGGGGCTCATTTTTAGTCATTTTTTGTGCTCATTTTAAGCGGTTTCTTAAGATTAAATTGAATTTTTCGTAATTTTTGTTTTATTTATAATTATATTTAAATAAATGTTTTTAATGTCATATAAATAGCGATAATCTTGTTTATTTATATATATATATATATATATATATATATATATATTGTCAGAGATATATTTAAAAAAATAATTATCTCTGATAGTATAAAAATAATTCACATCTGCAGAACAGTCTCAAGTAACAACTTGCACGTGTAAAGGCAGAACGGTTGTTCAACTTAAGTTTCCCAAGAGAAAATAATATTTGGAAGCTACACATAAAACCCTGAGAATTGGCCTCTGGAATGAACTCAAAGTATTTCCACTGAAAACACAAGATTGCAAAAAGCAACGTCCAATCAAGAAAAGCCCGCGAATAAATATCCAATAGAATATCAAGAAAGTACAATGCTCAATTGAAAATTTTAACCGCGTGAAGGAAAAGGAGGGAGAGACGCAAGTTTTCTTAAGACAGTCTAAAAACTATCACCACGCAAGTTAGACGTTGTAAAGATCCAGAGTAAAATGGTGTAAAATAATTTCAATAAGTTAATAAATCCAAGTGTGTTTTTTTTAAAAGGCAAGTAAAGCCATAATAATCATAAAAAAATATATATATCAAGTGTTAAGTCTAAAGTGAAAAATCAATAAAAATAAATTATAAAAAAAGGCGTATTGTGTGTGTGTGAAGTGAATCCGTGTGAATTGTATGTGCGACGGTTTGATAAAAAAAAAAATCTGTAAGTAGCTTTAAATATATACACAAAATATGTAAGAAAGATCTCATAAAAACAAAAACTAATTAATACAAATTTTAAAAGATATCCCAGAATTAAAATAAATGATTTAAAAAAAACAGCATAACTAATTAATCAAATACACATTGAGAGTCCAAAATCATAATTAATCTAAAACAAATCTAATCTAGAACCATTAAAATAAATGTAGTATTAAGAAATTGTGAAAAGTATTTTGATTTAAATATTAAGGAAGATCTCCTTCATCATAAATAAGCTGAAAAAAGGATCTCATGATACCTAATGAAGCTATTTTGAGGGAGCCAAAAATATTTCTTTAATTAAATCAAAATAATTATTATGTATAGTAAGTAATTTAAATTGTGCATTTAGTTAATTAAGTAATTTAAATTAGGAAAAATAAAAATTATAAAAGTAAATATTGGGAAGACTGTAAACTAAATATTGTATAGTCTTCTATCATAGTTTTAACATAGAAATGAAAGTTTAAAATATACATCTAAATATTGTAAATCTTTAATTATGTTTTGATAATATTTAAATAGTTTTGAATCACTTAATTTTTGTCTCTGTACTTATTTAGATAAATCCTATCACAGCCAAGCGATATTGATTCGAGAAATCGAATCCACACAAAAAAACCCTTACAATATATATATATATATATATATATATATATATATGTGTGTAGTAATCATTTTTGTAGGCTTATAATTAGCTTTCATTTCAGTTCGTAATTTTAGTTTAATAAAAAATTAGTTTTTTTTAGGTTTTTTTTAATTATGATATTTATAAACAATGATTTAATTATAACAATTTTTAATAAATTTATAAGAATTCGGAAAAAATATTTCCACCTGTTTGTCAAAAACGTGTTTACAGTATTTGTTTTAAAAAAATCTAATCTGCCCAATGAATTAATTTATTGGCCGCCGTATTTTGTTTGTGCAGAGGTAGATAATAATTAGTCTTTTAATTGGAGTCTGGAATGAATGATTGGATGAGATATGAATTTTTTTAAATATTATATTGTAATAGAATTTTTAAGTGAAAAAGCTTAAATGTTCTATGGGACGATAAGACACTAAAGAGCTTAAAACTGATTTATTTTGTTTATTCTATTGTAGTAAAAAAATTTAAATTATATTAATTTTTTTATTGGGGTGATAAAATAATGTTTTAAATTTTATTATTTTTTCATAAGTTTATGTATTATTGATCCTATTATATTGATTACAAGATTAAACTACCTTAGGGATAACATTTTAATTCTATTGGAGAGTTCAAATTAATAGTAGAGTTTGCGACCTCGATGTTGGATTAAGAAAAATGACGGGGTGGATTTGTTTTGTTTTAGGTCTGTTCGACCTTAAATTTATTACATGATTTGAGTTCAGACCGGCGAAAGCCAGGTTGGTTTCTATCTTTAGATCAAATCAATTTATTTTAGTAAGAAAGGATCATATTTAAATATTTTATAAAAATTAGATTTTGAAATTTGATACCGATTTGGCAGATTTGAGTGCATTAAAATTAGTATTTATTTATATAATTTATTTTATATTCAGTAAATTAAGTCTAAAGTGAAAAATCAATAAAAATAAATTATAAAAAAGGCGTATTGTGTGTGTGTGAAGTGAATCCGTGTGAATTGTATGTGCGACGGTTTGATAAAAAAAAAATCTGTAAGTAGCTTTAAATATATACACAAAATATGTAAGAAAGATCTCATAAAAACAAAAACTAATTAATACAAATTTTAAAAGATATCCCAGAATTAAAATAAATGATTTAAAAAAAACAGCATAACTAATTAATCAAATACACATTGAGAGTCCAAAATCATAATTAATCTAAAACAAATCTAATCTAGAACCATTAAAATAAATGTAGTATTAAGAAATTGTGAAAAGTATTTTGATTTAAATATTAAGGAAGATCTCCTTCATCATAAATAAGCTGAAAAAAGGATCTCATGATACCTAATGAAGCTATTTTGAGGGAGCCAAAAATATTTCTTTAATTAAATCAAAATAATTATTATGTATAGTAAGTAATTTAAATTGTGCATTTAGTTAATTAAGTAATTTAAATTAGGAAAAATAAAAATTATAAAAGTAAATATTGGGAAGACTGTAAACTAAATATTGTATAGTCTTCTATCATAGTTTTAACATAGAAATGAAAGTTTAAAATATACATCTAAATATTGTAAATCTTTAATTATGTTTTGATAATATTTAAATAGTTTTGAATCACTTAATTTTTGTCTCTGTACTTATTTAGATAAATCCTATCACAGCCAAGCGATATTGATTCGAGAAATCGAATCCACACAAAAAACCCTTACATGGTGGAGGCGCCTAAGTTTAACTTTTAATATCAAGCAGAGAAATAAATGCAGAGATAGAGAAAATTTAGTGTAATTAAAAATTTAATTAATAATATTAACAAAATTTTATTATAAATGGACTTAAGTAACACAGACATATATAAATTTAAAAAAGAAGAAACATCAGCAATTTTAAAAGATCACAAAGTAGTAACTACTAATGCAACACTAGATGAAAGTAGAAAACATTTAGCACTAATAAAAAAAAATCCAAATAGCTATAAAAACAGACCAAGATTATAATGACGCATATGATTATTTAAACAATTTTAACACCCTAACCGCACAACACAGAGACACATACCCAGAATTAAGAGAGTTAGAATTATTAAGAAACACAAAGAAAAATTTAATACAAGAAACTCAAGAAAATTCACAAAGCTCAGACACAAATATATACGACCCAGTAACATTCGAAAGGCAACACTCTAACATACAACCAAGTTACAAAGAAAATAATCAACCCCAAATTAACAACGAGATATCAAAACAAAAAATGGAAAGAAAAGAAAAAATACCCCTAATACAACCCACACAATATCATGGTTTAACTTCTGAAGACATAAACACATTTATTGCAAGATATGAGATAGCTTCAAAAGCTAATGGTTGGACACCAGAGACACAAATAAATCTATTGCCCACTTATCTAACCAATACAGCTCTAAATTGGTACGAAAGTTTTGTTAAAACAAACCAACATAGGGACATAACTTGGGAGAATGCAAAAAAAGATTTAATTCGTATATTCGCACCAATAGCTCAAGGCCAAACCTTACAAATGTTATTAGAAAACAAAATGCAATCGGAAACTGAGCCATCGATAAACTTTTTAATAGAAATCGAAGCTATTTGTAGAAAAATGAACCCGAACATGGAAGAAACACAAATAATTACTCATATAATACAGGGATTAAAACCAGAAATTTGTGAAAAGGTTATTACAATGGACAATTTAACACTTAAACAATTACAAACCATATTAAAGAGAATTGACCAAATAATCCTACAACAAACTTTAAATAAACAAAAGTTTTTAAGACATTCCAACACAAAAAGGGGAGATAATAAAGAGAAATATGATAGCATGAACATGCTAACGGAAAAACTGGAAAATTTGACAGAACTGGTCAATACCCTGGCAGAAAAGGGACCGGACAAACGATCCACATTCAATTTTAATAAACAAATGCATAGGCCCATGTCTCAATATAGAAATAATAACAAATTTGAAACTAAACAACCGTACACCCAAACTACATTTAACACCTACCAACCACGAAATACCCAAAAACAAAGTTGTTCAATTTGTAAGAAGGACAATCACCCTACCAACAAATGTTTTTTCAAAAAATATAATTGTTTAATATGTTCAATGGATAACCACAAAACAGAAGAGTGTGCTTTTAATCAAAAATATAAAAAACACCCACACAACCGACAAACACAAAATAAAACACACAAATTTTGTACAAATTGTTCTAGAAACAATCACTCAACTCAGGATTGTTATTACAATAAGAACAATCAACAAAACAACTATCCAAAAAAAACGGGAGTACGGGGAGACTATAAGTCAAAATAGTCATTATACCCCATTACCGACAAATAAATACAAACAGACCATTACCACATTAAAAACAAATATTTGGAAAGACAATAAAAACAAAATACCATTTTACAAAAAGTATAGTACATCCAACTATTCAGTTTCACTGGCTAGACAAAAATTCATAACACAACAACGAACAGCTTACGTAGGCAGGAAGCAAAATTCTCTGAATACCACAACAGATGGACGGGAGTTACAGAAACAAGACGCGCCGTTAGATAACAAGTTATCCCAGTCTAACACGCCTGATAACAAGCAACACATTGCAACAGATAACAAACACAATGTTTATCTCAATTCGCTGACCAAGGAGGAAGCAATAGGCTTACAAAACAAATTGACCGAACAATGCAATTTAATAACATTCAATAATTTTTACAAACAGCACTTACACCAAAATGGAGTGAGCAAAGCTCGAAAATCAGAAAATGACATAACTTGGGATGTATACAATACAATATTTACACAAAATACGAAAACTTCAAGAGTTTGTACAATTGACGTAGAATTTAACACACTGAAAAATAAAAACATAGAAACCATACTAGATTCGGGAGCTAATGTATCAATTTGTAATTACGATTTAGTAAAAGGAATGCCAATTATTATAGAATCAGTACCTACCATAAAATCTGCTACTGGCACAAATTTAAAAATACACGGACAAATGAAAATTCCTTTCACCATAAATCGAATAAAATTCACACACAAATTTTACATAGCTTCAGGTATTAATACACAAATAATATTAGGAAACAAATTTTTGCTAGACTACAAAGCAAAGATAGACTATAGTAAGAAAAAAATAACACTCTATAATAACTCACAAAAGTGTGAAATTGAAATGAATAAAAAATGGTTGAATGACCTTGACAAAATACGTTTAATAGTAAACGAAAACACACTAAGCCGACAAGAAATAAGATCGCAAGATTATGTAATAATAAAACCAGGCCAGAGCTTAAAACTGCAAGAAATATCAAATTATATAGAATCGAAAGATTTTGAAACAGACACACATTTACGAGAAAAAAAGAGGATACACGCGTACGTCACAGAAGAAAATAACAAATTTTATGTACACATATACAATGCATCTAGAAAACCCCAACACATTCCACAAGGGACAATAGTAGGAAACTTAAACACTGACCAAACTCCACAAGAAATTAAAACAAAATTTGATGACAATAAGCCGACACCCACACAAGACAATTTGACGGAAATCGCGGGAAAAGAACAAATTGCTGATAAAAACGGAATACAGTTCAATATATGTCCAGACTTAACAAAAATCCAACATAATAAAGTAGTAGAAATCATAAAGAAATATAAACAAATATTCACAACGGAGGTCAAAGACCTGACACCTGCCAAACTAGATCCAGTAAAAATACAGACATTGCCGCATACAACTGGAGTAATAGTTCCTCCATATAGACAGAGTCATAATGAAAGAAACATATTAAATAAAGAATTACAAGATCTAGTAAAAGCAAACATTTTGGAAGAATGCCCAAATTTTAGTCAATATGCTTCACCAGCGTTTATCGTGAAAAACCAAGACAACTCGCATAGATTAGTAACCGATTTCAGAAAAGTAAATGAAATAATAAAATCTGAAAACTATCCAATTCCGAGCTTACAATTAATGTTCAGTTGTTTAAGCAACGCACAATATTTCACAAAATTAGATTTGAAAAATGCCTTTTTCCAACTTAATGTACACGAAGATAGTAAATCTCTATTAACAATACGTACACAAGACAAAATGTTACAGTACACTAGACTACCTCAAGGCTTAAAAGTGTCAAGTGCAATATTTCAAAAAAATCTCAACAAAGTACTATCAAAACATTTATTTTCAAAATGCATAGCATACTTAGATGACACACTAGTTTTTGCGAGGAATTTCGAAGAAAAACTTAACAATTTAGACATAGTATTAAACGAATTAGCCAAAGTCAACCTAAAACTAAATACAAAAAAATGCAAATTCTTCTATCAAACGATAGAATTATTAGGACACGAAATTTCTACAGAAGGGATAAAACCATTAGAGAAAAACATAAAACCAATATTAGATTTCAAACAACCAAAAACAATAAGAAATATTAGAGCATTTTTAGGAGTATCAGGATTCTTCAGAAAATTTATCAAGGACTATGCGACGATAACCCACCCATTAACAGAATTACTGAAAAACCAACAAAAACCAAATTCCAAAATAACATGGACAGAACAATGTCAAAAAGCTTTTGAAAAAATAAAAGAAATCTTAACAAATCCACCTTTACTAACGCATTTTCAAGAATGTAAAAATACACGTGTATACAGTGACGCGTCAAATACAGGTTTAGGGGCAGTTCTGACTCAAGTAGACCCGGAAAATAATAAAGAATATCCAATAACATACTTATCGAGAAAATTAAAACCTCATGAAGTTAGATATAGTACAGTAGAAAAAGAGATGCTTGCCTTAGTATATGCAGTAGAATATTGGAGAGAGTATCTATTAGGAAGAAAAGTAGAATGTTACACAGACAACTCAGCTCTACAATATTTCCAAAATTTCAAAAATCCATCAAATAGATTAGGGAGACTAGCAACAAAATTGGTAGATTACGATTTAAAAATATATTACAAGAAGGGAAAACAAATGGGATTACCAGACTTTCTGTCCAGAACAGATACTCGGGAACAAATTGAAAACGATTTCGAAGACATATTCCTCATAAACACTCAAAACACACAAATAGAATTCCTACAGTCGATAGACCCATACCTAAAACAAATAAAATTAGCATTACAGGGTATTGAAACAAAAAATAAAAACATTGATCGAGCATCAAGAAGATATAAATTAGAAAATAACATATTATATTACAAACAATACGTTGGAGAAGAAAGTTCAAATCTATTAGCAGTACCACAAAATCTAAAACTAGAAATTTTGAAACAAGCTCATGATAATCCAATAATGGGAGGACACTACTCATATTACAAAACACTTCTAAAAATAAAAGACAGATACCATTGGCCAACCTTACACAAAGACGTACAAGAATATACAAAAACATGTGAAACCTGTCAGAAACGAAAAATACCTACACGAAAACAATATGGGCTCTTAAAACCAATATTAGCAACCCATAGGCCATTAGATAGAGTAATAATTGATTTCATAGGCCCCATTACACCTTCATGTACATACAAATATATCTTATCATGCACTGATGTCTCCACAAAATATGCGTGGGCATTTAAATGCAAATCGGCAAATGCAAAAACGGTTGCAAATAAATTGATGAAAATAATATTAAGACACGGAAAAATGCGTATATTACAATCCGATAGAGGTACACATTTTAATAATGAAGTCATAAAAAATTTAACAACTACATTAGGAATAAACCACATTTTGAGCAGTGCTTATTCACCACAATCACAAGGGTTAACGGAAAAATTCAATGGAACACTAGTAAACATGTTATCACATTACGTACATGAGAACCCAAAATCGTGGTCTAAATACATTGACCATGTGGTTTTTTGTTATAATGCAACAAAACAGACGAGCACAGGATATTCACCAAATAAATTAATGTATGCTTTTGAACCCAACTACCCAATGGAAATAATACAGATTCAAGAAAACCCCAACTATGACATACAAAAGGAAATCAAAGAAATCCAAAATATAAGAAAAACGATTCCAAAAATCATTGCGAAAGCCCAAGAAAAACAAAAAAAATATTACGATAAAAAAAGAATAGACTTCAATTTCCAAATAGGTGATGAAGTTTTAATAAGAAGAGAATTCCATGGAAAGGCAGTGTCAAAATTTGACATGAAATATACAGGACCATATCAAAATACACAAAAAATAAATAATCTCACATACATAATAGAAATCCTCAAATATGGCAAACTGCAAAACGAGCCAATACATATCTCTAGAATGAAGTTGTATCATAGGAGAGTAAAATAAACACAATTATAATAATTAATAAAATATTATTTAGATTAATAAATATTAATAAACAAAATAATAATAATATTTTATGAGATCTTTCATTTATTATTCATAAGACTAAGATGGGATCTTTCATTTTAACTTGTAGATAATAAAACATGTTAATAACTCTAAGTACTAGCTTTAAGCAGTGAAAATTTTGTTATTCATTTATAATTTCAACATTATTAATAATAATACTTAAAACAGGATTTTCACCATTTTAGGCTCTATTTTAGGGGCTCATTACGGCTTTTTTTGGAATTATTTTTGGGACTTTTTGGACTGATTTTTGAATCTCATTTTAAAGTCTTTTTGGGCTCATTTTTGGGCCATTTTTTGACTCATTGAAGGGCCCTTTTGGGCTTAATTTTAGGGGCTCATTTTGGGTCCATTTTAGGGTTCATTTGGCTAGTTTTCGACTGATTTTTACATTTTATGGCCGGTTTTTGACTGATATTCATGTTTCATACCCAGTTTAAGACTGACATTCTCAAGGCCAGTTTTGACACGTTTAACCTTCTATCAAAGATTTTTTTCGATATTTTAGTTTCAAGGCCTGTTTTGGACATCTTTTTCACAATTAATAGTCCATTATTGAAGTAAATTTAGGTTTCACAGACAGTTTTGACTGATTTTCGATAGATTTTCACGTTTTAAGTCGATTTTTGGACTGTTTTTCACCTTTTTGGGCACATTTGGGGCTCATTTTTTAGCCTTTTTTGTCCTCATTTTTGATCTTTTTTTAAGGCTAATTTTTAGAGTCTCATATAAGGCCATTTTTGGGCTCTTTTTTCGGCCTTTTTGCGCTCATTTTTGGCCTATCTTTTTAGATTCATTGTGCGCTCTGTATGGGGCTTATTTTTAGCCTATTTTGGGCTATTTTTTGTGTTTTTTTGGGTTTCATTTGGGCCCCATTTCGGGCACTCTACGAAGTAATTGTTTCGTATCATTTTAAACCATATTTTGGATTAATTTTTAGGGGCTCATTTTGGGCTCTTATAAGGGCTTATTTTTTCGCCCTTTTGGAGTTTTTTGTTCTCATTTTGGGCTTTTTATTTTCTCATTTTTGGACCATTTTTTGGGCTCATTTTTGGGGCAATTTTTAGCTCATTTTTACTGGCTCATTTTGGGTCCTTTTATTCTCATTTCGCCAGTTTTGGACTGATTTTTAAATTTAATGACACGTTTTTGACTGATCTTCATGTTTAATAGCCTGTTTTAGACCGAACTATTCAAGGTAAGTATTTGACTGATTTTAACATTCTATTTGACTGATTTTTGATCGATATTCATGTCTAGTTTTTGACTGTTTTTCACTATTTAGGCTCTTTTTTAGAGTCACATTTACGGCCCTTTTTCGAAATTATTTTTGGGCTATTTTTAGGTACATTTTTGGGCCCTTTTTGGGCTAATTGTTGAGCTCTTTTTGGGCTCTTTTTAAAACTTCTTTCGTGCTAATTTTTGGGGGCTCATTTAGGGCTCCTTTTGGGGCTCATTTTTGGGCCATTTTTGGACTCATTGTATAGCCCTTTTTGGGGGTTAACTTAAGGGGCTCATTTTGCACCCTTTTCCGGGTTCATTTCGCCAATTTTGGACTGATTTTCACATTTCATAGTCTATTATTAACGTATATTCATGTTTCATAGCCAGTTTTGACTGATTTCTGTTAGGTTTTCACGTTTTAGGTTGATTTTTGGACTGATTTTTAATATTTTGGGCTCATTTTTGGGGACTTATTTTCGCCCGTTTTTGGTATCATTTTTGAGCTCTTTCTTAGGCTTATTTTAGGGCCCTTACTTGGGCTCATATCTGAGCTCTAATTTGGGCTTATTTTTGGGGCTCAAATTTAAGCCCTTTTTGGGCACATTTTTAGGTGCTCATTGTTCAGCCTTTTTGGGCTCATTTTTAAGCTCTAGTGGGTTTTATCATTTGTAAGGGCTCATTTAGGGCCCTTTTAAGGCTCAATTTTACGGGCTCATTTTGGGCCTTTTTGGGTTCATTTGGCCAGTTTTGGACTGATTATTACATTTTTGGCCGGTTTTGAATGATATTCATGTTTAATATCCAGGTTTAGAACGACCTTTTCAAGGCCAGTATATGACTGATTTTAACCTTCTTTCACCAGGTTATGATCGATATTCACGTTTCAAGGACAGTTTTGGATTGATTTTCACGTTTCATAGTACATTATTGGCGTTTTTCATCTTTCATGAACAGTTTGTTTCAGATTTTCAATCTTCAAGGCCCATTTTGACTGATTTACACCTTTTATCACAATGTTTTAAACTATATGGTTAATTCGAGACCTGTTTGGACTGATTGTCATATTTCATAACAAGCTTTAGACCTATATTCATGTTTCATGGCCAGGTTTGACCAATTTTTGATAGAACTTTACGTGTTTATTTTTGAGACCTTTTTTGAGCTCATTTTGGGCCCTTTTTGGGGCTTATTTTTAGTCATTTTTTGTGCTCATTTTAAGCGGTTTCTTAAGATTAAATTGAATTTTTCGTAATTTTTGTTTTATTTATAATTATATTTAAATAAATGTTTTTAATGTCATATAAATAGCGATAATCTTGTTTATTTATATATATATATATATATATATATATATATTGTCAGAGATATATTTAAAAAAATAATTATCTCTGATAGTATAAAAATAATTCACATCTGCAGAACAGTCTCAAGTAACAACTTGCACGTGTAAAGGCAGAACGGTTGTTCAACTTAAGTTTCCCAAGAGAAAATAATATTTGGAAGCTACACATAAAACCCTGAGAATTGGCCTCTGGAATGAACTCAAAGTATTTCCACTGAAAACACAAGATTGCAAAAAGCAACGTCCAATCAAGAAAAGCCCGCGAATAAATATCCAATAGAATATCAAGAAAGTACAATGCTCAATTGAAAATTTTAACCGCGTGAAGGAAAAGGAGGGAGAGACGCAAGTTTTCTTAAGACAGTCTAAAAACTATCACCACGCAAGTTAGACGTTGTAAAGATCCAGAGTAAAATGGTGTAAAATAATTTCAATAAGTTAATAAATCCAAGTGTGTTTTTTTTAAAAGGCAAGTAAAGCCATAATAATCATAAAAAAATATATATATCAAGTGTTAAGTCTAAAGTGAAAAATCAATAAAAATAAATTATAAAAAAAGGCGTATTGTGTGTGTGTGAAGTGAATCCGTGTGAATTGTATGTGCGACGGTTTGATAAAAAAAAAAATCTGTAAGTAGCTTTAAATATATACACAAAATATGTAAGAAAGATCTCATAAAAACAAAAACTAATTAATACAAATTTTAAAAGATATCCCAGAATTAAAATAAATGATTTAAAAAAAACAGCATAACTAATTAATCAAATACACATTGAGAGTCCAAAATCATAATTAATCTAAAACAAATCTAATCTAGAACCATTAAAATAAATGTAGTATTAAGAAATTGTGAAAAGTATTTTGATTTAAATATTAAGGAAGATCTCCTTCATCATAAATAAGCTGAAAAAAGGATCTCATGATACCTAATGAAGCTATTTTGAGGGAGCCAAAAATATTTCTTTAATTAAATCAAAATAATTATTATGTATAGTAAGTAATTTAAATTGTGCATTTAGTTAATTAAGTAATTTAAATTAGGAAAAATAAAAATTATAAAAGTAAATATTGGGAAGACTGTAAACTAAATATTGTATAGTCTTCTATCATAGTTTTAACATAGAAATGAAAGTTTAAAATATACATCTAAATATTGTAAATCTTTAATTATGTTTTGATAATATTTAAATAGTTTTGAATCACTTAATTTTTGTCTCTGTACTTATTTAGATAAATCCTATCACAGCCAAGCGATATTGATTCGAGAAATCGAATCCACACAAAAAAACCCTTACAATATATATATATATATATATATATATATATATATATATATATATATATATATATATATATATATATATATATATATATATATATATGTGTAGTAATCATTTTTGTAGGCTTATAATTAGCTTTCATTTCAGTTCGTAATTTTAGTTTAATAAAAAATTAGTTTTTTTTAGGTTTTTTTTAATTATGATATTTATAAACAATGATTTAATTATAACAATTTTTAATAAATTTATAAGAATTCGGAAAAAATATTTCCACCTGTTTGTCAAAAACGTGTTTACAGTATTTGTTTTAAAAAAATCTAATCTGCCCAATGAATTAATTTATTGGCCGCCGTATTTTGTTTGTGCAGAGGTAGATAATAATTAGTCTTTTAATTGGAGTCTGGAATGAATGATTGGATGAGATATGAATTTTTTTAAATATTATATTGTAATAGAATTTTTAAGTGAAAAAGCTTAAATGTTCTATGGGACGATAAGACACTAAAGAGCTTAAAACTGATTTATTTTGTTTATTCTATTGTAGTAAAAAAATTTAAATTATATTAATTTTTTTATTGGGGTGATAAAATAATGTTTTAAATTTTATTATTTTTTCATAAGTTTATGTATTATTGATCCTATTATATTGATTACAAGATTAAACTACCTTAGGGATAACATTTTAATTCTATTGGAGAGTTCAAATTAATAGTAGAGTTTGCGACCTCGATGTTGGATTAAGAAAAATGACGGGGTGGATTTGTTTTGTTTTAGGTCTGTTCGACCTTAAATTTATTACATGATTTGAGTTCAGACCGGCGAAAGCCAGGTTGGTTTCTATCTTTAGATCAAATCAATTTATTTTAGTAAGAAAGGATCATATTTAAATATTTTATAAAAATTAGATTTTGAAATTTGATACCGATTTGGCAGATTTGAGTGCATTAAAATTAGTATTTATTTATATAATTTATTTTATATTCAGTAAATTCTTTATATTAATGTTTTAATTTTAATTATTTTTGTATTATTAAGTGTTACTTTTTTAACTTTACCAGAACGTAGGATTTTATAGTATATTCAAAATCGAAAAGGTCTAAATAAATTGGGTTTAATAGGAATTTTTCAACCTTTCAGAAATGCTATTAAATTATTTATGAAGCAACAAATAGTTCCTAATACATCTAATTTCTGAATTTTATTTTTCCTTTTATTATCAGAATGAAAATTGATTTTTATTTATATCTATTCCTTCAGCAATAATTTGAATATCATCTTCTTTAGCTGAAACAAATCGATCACATTTGATTTTGCTCAAGGTTAATCTGAGCTTGTGTCTGGATTTAATGATGAATATAGATTTTTAGATTTCGCATATATTTTTTTATCTGAATAGCCAAGAATTATTTTTATGAGGGTTTTATATGTAATTTTATTCTTAGGTTGTATTTTGAATTCTTATATATATATTTTTAAAGTTACATTTATTTGTTTTTTATTTATTTGAATTCGTGGTACTCTTCCTCGATTTCGATATGATAAGCTACGTATGTATATTTATGGCTTGGAAAAGTTATGTACCAGTATCTTTAAAGTATTTTGTATTTTGTTTTAGAATTTAGGAGTTTAATGATTTATTTGTCATTTACTACTTTAATTCCTACATTATTTTAATTTTTGGTTGAGGATATGAACTTGAACGATTATTTTCTGGTTATTATATATTATTTTATAATTTAATTGCTTCATTACCCTTATTTTTATCAATTTTTTAATATATAAAATTAATGATAGAAGAATATTTTATAATTAGATTTCATAATAAATATTCTTTTTATGTTTATTTGGGTTTAATTATAGCTTTTTTTTAGGGAAATTACCAATATTGGTCAAAATATAGGATAATTGATGTCTATATTGACTTTATATTTTGAATAAAAAATTTAATTTAAAATTGTTGGTATCAATTTAATTTATATATTTTATTTATTTTTTTTATTTTTTCATACCAAAAGCTCATGTTTAGTCAATAATTTTAGCCGGAATTCTATTGAAATTACGGGGTTATGAATTATTACTAGTAATAATTATTATTTCTAATTATTTTATTATATATGGATTTGAAAAGTTATTTACCAGTTTTAAATTTTTTTGTATTTTTATTAGGATTTAGGAGTTTAATGATTTATTGTAATTTTTTTTTGTTATTAAGGTAATAGAATATTATTCATTTTTATATTTTCAAAATAGATGCTTATTGATAGCTAAATAACTAACTAAAAATTTTGTCTAATAATTTAGTTGATAATGTCTCTGTTACAAAAAATATAATAGTTAAAATTATTCCTACATTAATAAATGGGTCTTCTACAGGTCGTGCTCCAATTATAAAAAAATAAATAGCTAAAATAATTGTAAAAAATAGTCCTTGTAATGATTTATTTTAATTTCATTCTATTAATCTAAGATGAGCTCACGTAATTGAAATCCCCGGTGTTAATAAAATCATAGTATTCAAAGGGGAATTTGTATTGGATCAAAGGTAATGATTCCTTTTGAAGGTCATATTATTCCGATATCTGCAGTAGGAGATAATGTTCGATGAAAAAAATCTTCAAAAAAAAAAAGATTATAAAACATACTTCTGATAAAATGAATATGATTATACCTCATTTTATTCCTTTTGTTACAACAATAGTGTGAAGTCCTTGAAATGTTGATTCATGATATATTTATATATATATATATATATATATATATATATATATATCGTCATCATTGAATTATAGTAAAAAAGTTATTAAACTTAAATTAATTAAAATAAAACTATTAAAATTGAAAAGTATAATTATTCGTGAAGTTAGTGTTATTGCCCAAATTGAACCAGTAATAGGTCAAGAATTTTTCGATATGAAAATAGTGATATCTTATCATTTTAATTTTCACTTGAATATAATGTTCTTAAAACTGAGAATATATAAGCTTGAATAATTGAAAAAAAGATTTCAAATAATATAAGTATTACTTGTATTATTGACAAAATAGTAATTAATAGAATTTTTTTATCAATTGTACCACCTAAATGACTTATTAAAAGGTGACCTGCAATTATATTTGCAGTTAATCGAACTTCTAAGGATCCTGGTCGAATAATATTTCTTACTTTTTCAATACATACTATAAATGGTATTAGAGTTAAAAGTGTTCCTAAAGGAATTAATCCAGTGAATAAAGAAAATCATTGAATAAATCTCGCCAAAAATGCAAATACAGCACCTATTGAGAGTACATATTGAAAGTGAGCTAAACATAATAAGTATCATGAAGAATAATATGAATTGATGAGTTTGCTAAAACTACACCTGTTAATCCTCCAATAGTAAAAAGGAATATAAAACCAATTGATCAAAGAATTGAAGCTGACATTTAAAAGGTATACCATGAAGAGTTGCTAATCAACTAAAAAATTTTAATGCAAGTAGGAACAGCAGTAATTATAGTTGATGTTGTAAAATAAGCTCGAGTATCAACATCTATACTTACACTAAATATATGAATATGAAGAACCCAAACAACAAATCATAATAACCCAATTGCTAATATAGCTTAAATTATTTCTTAGGAAGCAAGAGATTCATTTTTACCTCTTTCTTGACTAATAATTTGAGAAATTAAGGTAAATCCAGGTAAAAATAAATATAAACGTCTGGCTGACCAAAAAATGAAAATAGATGTTGTTACAAAATTGGATCACCTCCACCAGCTGGATCCAAAAAAAAATGTATTAAAATTCCGATCTGTTAATAATATAGTAATTGCTCCTTCAAGAACTGATAGAGATAATAATAATAAAATAGCTGTAAATAGAACTGATAAAACAAACAATGGGGTTCGATCTATATTTATTCCAATGGAACGTATATTTAAAATAGTAGTAATAAAATTTACAGCCTCTAAAATAGATGAAATTCCAGGTAGATGGAGAGAGAAAATAGCCAATTATACACAAGAAACTGAATGAGCAATAGCTCTTTATAAAGGAGGATAAACAGTTCAACCTGTACTTACACCATTATCTACTATTCTTCTTGATATAATAATGTTAATGAAGGAGGAAGTATTCAAAATACTATATTATTTATACAAGGAAATGCTTTATTATACAGGAGCACTAATTCTTAAAGGAAATAATCAATTCCCAAAACCACCAATTATGATTGGTATATATATATATATATATATATATATATATATATATTTATATACCATAAACAAAATTATAAGAAAAGCGTGAGCAGTAACAGTAACATTATAACTTTGATCATCCCCAATAAATAATCCAGGTTGCCCCAATTCAACTCGAATAAGTAATCTTAATGTCGTACCAATTATACCTGGCCAAATACCAAATAAAAAATATAATGTGCCGATATCCTTATGATTTGTAGAAAAAAATCAGTTCTTCATAAGTGTAATATGACAGAAAAAGTAATAAATTGTCAATTTATAAATGAATTTAAATATTATTCTTTTAACATAAAATATTTTATATTCAATAAATGATATTATACTGCAAATTCTACAGTAGTAAATATTACTGAGATCTATATACTTATTTATATTCCTAACTTTGAAGGTTAAAAGTTTAATTTAACTTAAAATCTTAGTAAAAAGATTTCAGAACTATTATAAACCCAAATGTGTTAATAAAACAGAAAAAAAATGTATTTTTTTTAAATCAAAAGTATAAGTTTTACCCATTTTATTTCAACCGAATTTAATAAAATTATTTTAACTAAAATTCGTATATAATAAAATAATATTAGCAGTGATATCATAATAATGATTAATACAATAAAATAATTAGAAGAAAAAAATATAGGCTAATTATTATTCATTTAGGTAAAAATTCTAATAAAGGATGTAAACCCCCTAATAAAAAATATTGGTAATAAGATTAAATATTTATTTCAATAAAATAATTAAATCCAATTTTATGTATTATTAATATTAATGTAGAACTTATAAATGAATAATAAAAAAGTAATTTATTCATACAAATGTTCTCACTGATATTCTTATAATTAAAGCTATAATATTAATAGATGAATATGCTATTAATTTTTTAATTGATCTTTGATTGATTCCCCCAATTGAACCAATCTCAATATTACACGAAATATAATTATAAAATTATTTATTAAATATTAATAAATTATATTAATTTAAATTATTTATTAAATATTATAACCACATATTATTATGAAAAGAAGCTACACCTAACTTTATTAATAATTAATATATTAAAATAAAAATAGGCATATTATTAAATAATTTTTATGACTACATAATTACCCCCAAAAGTATAACACAAAATATTATTCTCTGAATCACAAAATATTTTATTCAAGATTCAGAAGAAAAATAATCTAAACCATCTCATCCTAATAAAATTCTTACTATATTATGACTAATAATTAAAAATATTATTGATAAAACAAATATAATTACTAAATAAATAAAACGATTAATATATAAATCATGCTCTATTAATTCACCTCCATAAAAATTACAACAGATGAAATTTCTAAAACAAATGATAAAAAAATTATTGATATTCAATCAAAAATTATAGATATATAAATGCAAAAAGAATTTAAAGATATTAATATATATTTAAAAAAAATTAAGTATTATTAATAATCAAATACAAACAAAATAATATACATAAAATTCTTATTAATATAAATAAAATTGATACCAACAATATTAATTAAATTTCTTATTCAAAATTTAAAGTCAATATAGACATCAATGATCCCACAAATCATTAATATAATAAAATATTTAAATTAATAAATTAATAAAATATCAATTTTCAACATAAACAAATTTGTAATATTATTCAACGTAATCAATGTAATATAATAACAATTATTATTTACGTACATAACCAAATGTAAATCTATAATAACCAGAATAATAATTACCATGTTGACTATAAGAAAATAAATAAAATATATAGCAAGCACTTAAAAAAGTCATTATTAATAAAAATAGTATTGTAAAAGAACGTCATGATAATAATCTATTAATAATCATAATTTCCCCCAACAAATTAATTCTAGGAGGACTAGATATATTTATTGAACAAAAAATAAATTATATTAAACTTATAGACGGTATAAAACCTATTATATCTTTTCTAATAAAAAATCTACGTCACATTAAACGTTCATACATAATATTAGATAAACAAAAAAGACCAGATGAACAAAGACCATGGCCTAATAATAATAAATAAGAACCTGAACAAACTCAACTAAATATATTTATTAAACACATAATCACTAAACTCATAAGGGCTACTGATGAATATGCAATGAGAGATTTTGCATCACTTTGAAGCAAACAAACTATACTACTACAAAAACCCCACATAAGCAAATCACAATTAACACATAATAATATAAATTAAAAAAATAGAAATAATAATTATTACTAATATCAATCCATAACCCACTAATTCCAATAAAATTTCAACTAAAATTATTGACCCAAGATGAGCTTTTGGTAATCAAAAAGGAAATATAAATATTTGTAATTTTACTAAAAAAGCTATAATTAAACCCAAATAAAAATAAAAAGAATAATTATTATAAGATCTAAATATAAATATTCTTGTACCATTTAGTTTATATATTTAAAAACTTGTTTAAAATATGGGTAAAGGAAGCAATTAAAGTATAAAATAATATATAATAACCAGAAAATAATTGTTCAGGTTGATATCCTCAACCAAAAATTAAAATAAAGTAGATTCAACAAATCAATAAAACAAATAAAAAAAAAAAATATCACAATAAAATAAAAAAATAAGAATAATATTAAAAATAAAATAATTGTAATAAATCCACTTTTATAATTATTATTTACATACATTTTATATCTAGCTATATTTATTAGTGATCCAATTTATATTCTCAAAATAATAAATCGTAATGAAATTAAATCAATGCCTAAATAATAGCCTATTAAACAAAAATCATTTATGTAATTTGATATTCTTACAAAAAAGCATAAAACAGGAATTATTGACTAAATTCAAAACTTACAAAACTATGGTATCAAAAATATAATAAAATAAATAAATTTTAACATAAAATTATACTAAAAGAATTTAAATAATAGTTACCATGAGATCGAATTAGCCAAACTAAAACTGATAAATTTAAAACCTTTTTGCAAACTCTAAAACATAAAAAAAATATTCCAAATAAAATTCATAATTAAATATTATTAATTATTAATAAATAAATTAAAATAAAGAAAGAATAATAAATTCAAGTCTTAATAAACCTAGAAATATATGCTTCCGCTTAGAATATGAAGTTCATAAACCTATTATATATATATATATATATATATATATATATATATATATATATATATATATATATATATATAATAGGTTATATAATATATATAATATATATATATATATATATATATATATATATATATATATTATATTATATATATTATACTATATAATAAACTTTATAATAAACTACAAAAAGTATTATATATATATATATATATATATAATGAAAAATAAGTTCATATGTTTTAAAAATTTAAAAAAAAAGATCTTGTAAGTCATAAATAGATTATATTCTTTCAAACTTTCAGCAAAGAAAACAAATTTCGTTTAGTCTCCAAAGCCTAAATTTTATAAAAAGTATTTGCTGCATCATAATAATCATTATATTAGGATCAATTGTTTCATTATCTTTATTTCTAGTCATAAGATATCCACTCTCAATAGGATTTATTTTATTTTTACAAACAATTTTAACTTGCTTAGTAAATGGAATAATTATTGATTCTCATATATTTTATTTATTACATTTATTTGAGGATTATTAGTGTCTTTTATTTCCATTGCAAACATTGCATTAAATGATAAATTTAAATTTTCTAACAAATTATTAATTATAACTTTAATAATATTACTAATTATAATTGTTATAATAACATTACTTGATTTCCAAGTTTCTATTAATTATACTTTTAATGAAACAGTGAATTATAATAATAATAAAAACAAAAATATTTCATCAACTATAAAAGTATTATAGTAGTATTTATAGTATAAAACTACCCTTATATATATATATCAATTTTTAAAATTATTTACTTATTAATTACCATAATTTCAGTTGTAAAAATTACTAACAAAAGAAGGACTCCTCCAAATAAAAATCTAATATTTATACCAAACCGAAAAAAAAAATCTTATTAAAATTATTAATTCTTCAAATATTATTGATTTACCCACACCAATTAATATTTCAAGATTATGAAACTTTTGATCACTATAAGTAATATGCTTAATTCTACAATTAATTACAGGATTTTTTTTTATGAATACATTATACAACTAATATTGAATTAGCATTTAATAGAATTAGCCATATTTGTCGAGATGTTAAATATGGTTGATTAATACGAATGATACATGCTAATGGGGCATCTTTATTCTTTTTTTGTATTTATATTCACATTGGTCAAGGAGCCTATTATGGTTCATAAACATTGTTTTAAACCTGAATCTCAGGAATTGTAATTTTGTTTATAGTTATAGCCACAACATTCTTAGGATACGTTTTACCATGAGGACAAATATCATTCTGAGGAGCAACAGTATTTAGTAACTTATTATCAGCAATTCCATACATCGAAGATATACTAGTTAAATGAATTTAAGGTAGATTGCAGTTGATAATTTAACTTTAGATCGATTCTTTCACTCCATTTTATATTACCATTTTTAATTTTAGCAATATTAATATTACACGATTTTTTTTACATCAGACAGGTTCCAACCACCCTCTTGGATTAAAATCTAACATTGATAAAATTCCATTTCATCTATGTTATTCAATTAAAGATTTATTAAGATTCATAATTATTCTTATATTATTTAAATTACTAAACTTATCACAACCATATATATTAGGTGATCCAGATAATTTTATTCCTGTAAAACCTTTGGTTAGAGGTATAGTTTAGTAATTTTACAATTTTCACAAACAAGAATATTTTGAGGTATATCACTATATCCTATAAGCTAAATAATATTTTGAATAATATTATCAACAACAATATTAATAACTTGAATTAGATCACGACCTGTAGAACACCCATTTAATAATGTAGGAATCATTTTAACAAATATATATTTTATAATTTTTGTAATAGAATCATTATCAACTAAATTATTACACAAAATAAATAATTAGTTAATTAGCTATCAGTTTGATAGTTAAATTAGTATGTATTTTCAAAATATAAAAAAGAATAATATTCTACTAGCTTAATAACTAAAATAAATTAAATTAATTATTAAACTCCTACTGGCCTTAAAAAGGTCGGTTTAAAACTGGCAATTTAACATGAATAACAGTCAAAATGGGGCCATAAAATGTGATAATCTGTCCAAAACTGACTAAATGAGCCTCAAAAAGCCCAAAATAAGCCCCAAAAATGAGCCTCATAAAGAGCTAAAAAATTAGCCCCCAAATAGGGCCCATAAATGAGCCCAAAAAGGACCCAAAAATTATACTAAAAGGGTCAAAAATGAGCCCTAAAGGGTAAAAATCCGTCAAAAACTCGACTTAAAACGTAAAAATCTATTAAACATCAGTCTAAACTGTCGGTGAAACATGAATATACGTCAATAATGAATTATGAAATGTGAAAATCAGTCCAAACTGGCCTTAAAACGTGAATATCGAACAAAACCTGGTGATAGAAGGTTAAAATCAGTCAAAAACTGACCTTGAAAAGTTCGGCCTAAAACTGGCAATTAAACATAAAATTAAGTCAAAAACGGGTCATCAAATATAAAAAAACAGTCCAAAACTGGCCAAAAGAGCCTAAAATGAGCTCCAAATTTGCTCCAAAAAAGAGCAGAACAATTGCCTAAAATTATCCCTAAAATGATAACAAAAAAATCAAAAATGAAACCAAAAAGAGCTAAAAAATGAGCCCCAAAAAAGAGCCAAAAAAGGGCCTAAAATAATACCAAAAAAGGTCGAAAATGAGCACCTAAAAATCTGCCCAAAAGTTGAAAATCAGTCCAAATCTCGATTTCAAACGTGAAAATATATCAAAAATCAAATACATCTGTCTATGAAACATAAATATACGTCAATAATGGACTATGAAATGAGAAAATCATTCCAAAAATGGCCTTGAAACGTGAATATCGATAAAAACCTAATGATATACGTTTAAAATCTGTCAAAAAAAGGCTTGAAAATGTCGGTCTAAAACAGGTAATTACACATGAACATCAGTCAAAAACGGGCCAAAAAATGAAAAAAATCAGTTAAAAACTGGCCAAAGGAGCCCCAAAATGAGCCCAAAAATTGCCACAAAAATTAGCCAAAAACGGCCCAAAAATGGCCTAAAAATGAGACAAAACACAGGGCCAGAAATGAGCACCTAAAGAATGAGAAAAAAAAATTAAAAATGAACCCTAAAAAGGACTAAAAAATAAGCCTTTAAAAAGAGCCCTATATGAGTCCCTAAAACTGAGATCAAAAAAGCTACAAAAAAAAACAAAAAGCCCTAAAAGCGACCGTTATGAGCCCCTAAAAATGAGCCCGAAAATGTCTCACAAATGACACCCAAAAGAAAGGCTGAAAATAGATCCGAAAAAAGGTCCAAAATTAGCACATAAAGGTCCCAAAATTAGCACAAAAAGGGCCCAAAATTAGCCCCTTAAAATTTGCTATAAAGGGCTTCGAAATGAGTCCCAAAAAGGGCCCAAAATCAGTCCCCCAAAATCCTAAAAGGGCCTAAAAGTGAGCCCAAAATATAGGTCCAAAAACGGCCATTTAAGAGAAGGAAATGAAAAATCAATCCAAAACTGGCCTTGATACGTGAATATCGACCAAACTTTGTGATAGAGAGTTAAAATCAGTCCAAAACTGACCTTGAAAGGTCGGTCTAAAACTGTAAATTAAACATAAATATCTGTCACAAACGGGCCAAAAAATGTAAAAATGAGTCAAAATGAGCCCCAAAAAGGGCCAAAAATGATCCCTTTAAAAATAGCACAAAATTCCCAAAAAATTAGCCTAATAAAGTGCACAAAACAAGCCCAAAAATGGCCAAAAATAAGCCCCGAAAGGACTAAAAATGAACCACTATAAAAGAGAACAAAAAATTTTAAAATGAGCCAAAAATAGCAATAAAATGAGCCTCAAAATGAGTACAAAAAGAGCTCTAAAAAAGGAGCTTTAATTTAATTAAAAATAAGCCAAAAAACAGATCAAAAATGAGCCCAAAAAAGGCTCAAATTAGAGTCAAAAACAAAGTAAAAAAATAAGCACTAAAAGGAACCAAAATGTGCCCCTTAAAATGAGCTCAAAAGGGTTTAAAAATAACTTCCAAAAAGAGCCCAAATTTACCTCCAAAAATACCTTAAAATGAGCCCAAATAAGAGCCAACAAATAAGCCCCAAAAATGCCAAGATGTGAGCATCTGAAATTAAACCTAAAAAAGAGCTAAAAAATAGCCTAAAAGTGCCCAAAAAGGTCTTAAATGGGCCCCTAAAATGAGCACAAAAAAGGACTAAAAATGAGACCCAAAAAGGATCCAAAATGAGCCCAAAAAAGGTCTCAAAAAGTTAAAACGTAAAGTTCTATCAAAAATTGGTTAAAACTGGCAGTGTTACATGAATATACGTCTTAAACGGGCTATGAAATATGAAAATCAGTCCAAAACAGGTCTCGAACTGACAATATAGATCAAAACCATGTGATAAAAGGTGTAAATCAGTCAAAAACTGGCTTTGAAGAGGTCGGTCTAAAACCTGCAATTAAACATGAATATCAGTTAAAAACGGGCCATAAAATGAAAAAATCAGTCCTAAACTCGCCAAATTAGCCCCAAAAAGGACCAAAAAGAGCCTCTAAAAATGAGCAAAAAATGCCTCAAAACTGAGCACAAAAAGGCCCATAAATGAGCCCAAATTGGAACAAAAAATTAAAATGTAAAAATCTATCATAAAAACTGTCAAAACTGGCCATAAACATGAATATAAGTATTACTCGGACTATGAAATATGAAAATCAGTAAATAAAAGAAGTTAGTCTCGAATTGACAATATAGATCAAAACCTGGTGATTACAGTGGTTGTAAATCAGTCAAAAACGGGCCATGAAGAATGAAAATCTGTCAAAAAACTGGACATGAAACATTAAAACACTCCATAATATAATATAATAATGGGTTATAAAATGTAGAAAAAAAAACAGTCCAAAACTGGCCTTGGATAGTGAAGATCGATAAAAACCTGGTGATAGAAGGTTAAAATCAGTCAAAAACCGGTCTTGAAGAGGTTGGTCTAAATCTGGCGTTTAAGCCCTGGTTCTTTCTCAACCCATTGCCACTTCCAACTGTTCACATAAATATATATACAGCAACATTACTGTGCGTAAGCTCATTTGTGATTTTAGTTTCATAGTGTGAACGTTCAGTATTCAATATGAATAAGTTCTACGATATATTTCATGTCCTGGGAGGATACTGTATTTCTGATATAATTGATATTTTGTCATCACTCCCTTTTGAAAGCGCTATTTTAATATTAAGCTAATACTAAAGATAGTTTATTTTCTTTAGACAAATTATATTTAACAATATAACACTTTTAATAATAATCTTTTTTTAAATATTATAGATTGTTACCTGGCTAAACTTTGCTCAATGCAGCTGTGGTTTCAAAGAAATGGTATGAAATGTGCCAAAGTGATTATGTACTAAGGAAAATAATCAGACGTCAAATTAGAATTGAAAAAAGATTCTACTTCTATAATTTAGTAAGAAACAAAAAAGATCATTTCAAACGAAAATATGCAAAACAACGTGTATTTACTAATATCACCAACGATAAAAAAAGAATGCGAATTGACAATCAAAAAGGTAACCTTTCTATATTTACTATATAGTTTTATTTATTCTATAACAAACAAGTAGATAAATTTATTTATAATTCTTGAGCAGGTTTATGTACTATCAAACCAAGAGTACCAGTCCATATAGGCCTATCATTTACACTAATTTTGAATATTCGAATAATTAAGCTGCTGTATTTTCTGTGAAAATTAATTCAAAAATAAGATTATAAAATCTACATTCTTCATTCAAACTCATTGTATATTATAGAATATCTAACATTAGAATAATATAGAATATAGAATATGCCTTTGTTAAGATTGAGACTAAATAAGCTCTATGATATTTAAGATACCGTAAATATCAATACCTACATAGAATTATTTCCTTTATTATCTATTTTACAGACTGTGGTTACAATTTCATTTGTAATAATTAAACAATTTGATTAATTTTTCAATTTGTTGATATTTTATTTATAACAATAGGCCTAAATCTCGATTTTACATATTATTCTGATTCCAACACAAAACTCGTTCATAATACATGAGTAGGCCTACGTTTGAATAATAAAAAACAAAACAACTAACCTGTGATAATTTTTTTATTTATAACTCTATTGAGGTATAATTGATAATTTCTTTAAAATTTCAACCTTTAAATATCCCTATTATATAAATTACTACCCTATGTTTGAATTTTGTAACTATTACGTTTAGCCTAACTTTTTAATTTAAAAAATTCTTTTTTTTCCATGTGTTCATTATTTTAGACAATAAAAGCACTGTCTAAAAATTAAACTTCTTATAATTACTTTTTAAAACCTTTATTATAAAGATAACTTTAAAATATAAACTAATTACATAGTTAGCTTAAGCCCTAGTGTAATCGATCAGCCTGAAAGAAAAAAAGTATGTTATAAACCGCCAGCCGTTTTTAAAGTTCTTCCAATTAATTATCACATTCATAAAGTTTCAAAAGCGGAATTTGCATAACATGTGAAGCGTATGTGTATGAGTATAAAAGTGTTTAGAATTAATAATGTTTGTCATTTGGCGGACAAGTAACACGTATTCTGACGACATCTGAATACTAGATGAAAAGTTCCAATGGAAGAGTATTCGTGGAAGTGGAACAATTAATTCGAGAACATGTACAGAGCGTACCGAGCGCTGATGCTTATGAAATCAAGTGTCCCTTTCGATTTGTAGTTCCAAACAATGAAGTGTATTGATTTATTTGTTCTTTTAATAAAAATCTTCCATATATCTGCGTAAAATCATTACCTGTAGAATATATTTTTTTCATTGCAATTTTCCCAAAACATATTTCAACATATTTTTCAAATCAGCAAATATAATTTATTTCACTTTAGATAACGTAAAGCAATGCGACCTGTAAACCAATTACTTTGTTTGTTTTTAATAGGAACACTAACAAAGTGTTAAGTATAAAACAGATACGCTATTGCATAATGTTAAAAAACTAGATTAGCCATGCTATTATCAGATTTTGCCCAAACTCATAACATTTGTACTCAAATAAAATAGAGAAGAATATGAGCGCCGCCATAAAAATATAACTTTTAGTAACTTAATAAAAACAATATGATAACTCTTTAAAACTTTTACAGAGTCCCGTTTTCTTGGAATAACTTTAGTAGCTCTATGTTTAATTTCCTACAAATTATGTATTATACTATATCATATTTTTTATTATTGTTTGTACGTGTGTATTGTAAAATTATTTTCTTTTTCAATTATATAGTTTCTATTTGAATTGATTATTGTAGGACCGTTGTTATTATTATTGTTTCAATTTTGGTAACATATTCTTTTAAAATTTAATTATATAATTAAATTAATGTAATCTAACTCTCATAAGTTAACAAAATATAAATTATATATATATATATATATATATATATATATATATATATTAACATACCACGTTTTTAAAACGAACTAAAAACTAAAAAATATTTTTTTATGACCCATCTACAATTTTGAGGGAGGATTGTTAGTGGCAATGGATATATTTGGAATAATTGGAGAGAAAAACGTAGGGCGCAGGCAATCTATGATAATTAAGGAGGAGTAAATAAATTAAATTACAGTGAATCTCTTTTCCTATTAACTGAAATTAGCTGTGAATTCGTCCGGATTGTCTACTTGTATTATTTATTGGCGGCGCCCAACATTTTTCTCTCCAAGTATTCCCAAATATATCCATAGCCACTAACATCCTCCCTCAAAATTGTAGAAGGGTCATGAAAAAATATTTTATACTTTTAGTTCGTTTTAAAAAACTTGGTATGTTAAAAAAAAATATATTTGATTTATTATATAGTGTCTTTTCTTCTTATGTCCGGGTGATAGATTTCAATCGGTTCAGTATAAATTGATGAGACTCTGACAGGCACTAGCTAGGGCGGGTGGTATGCGCTTCAGGAGTCCCGCAAATACTTTTTTTCAGAATGGCGACATGCATCGCGAGCAACACGGGTTTCGGGAGCCTCGTTTGCTCTTGCATGAGCATGTCTATGCACGTCATCGGCAAGTCGAAAAGAATTTGCGTCCCCGTTTCACGCGACCTCGTTAGAGCCTTTCGTTTCTTGTCATTTTCAAGCTCGATCTTGCGCTGTTTTTTCGGGACGTTTTGTAGCTTTGACGCTACAGCATTTACAAATACGGCAAAACCTAAAGATCTTGCGTACTTATCTGCTTGCTGTTTATGCTTCTTCTTCTCTAATCGGCGCTTTCGTTGAGTAGCCGTCTCTTTAACAGTTGTTACGATTGTCAGAAATGTAATATTCACATAAACGCTTAGCACACTATTGTGGTATGTTAAAATTTGTTTTTTTATTAATGCAATAACTCTCACAAGAATAAAAATTTGCCTTATCCTACTTCTATATTCCGGTTACCATTCAAATCGTTAACGCGTTTAACCGATAACGCGGTTAAAATAATCTGTACTGGGCAATTTTTATTTTTTTAAATAGCTATTGGTTAAACAAATGTAGAGACCAGAAAACAACTGAATATTATATTGTCATCTAATTCAGACCTATGTTCAAAATTTCAGGTCTCTGGCATATCGGGTAGTTAGTTTAAACTCGATTGCAAAATTCCACCCGGACAGACTGACAGATATGGCGGAAACCGAACTAATAAAAACGTAGTAAAATTGTATATCTTTCGTTTTAATGACTGTAGACAAACAGGGAAGAAATATACTTTAGTCGGAAATAAATTTAACGATTTTGTGTATACAATGAGTACTGTTTTATTATATAAAAGTAAATGAACTTTAAAAATGGATATCATTGGCATTGAGAAAAAACGAACCTCTCAGTACTAAAATATTATATCATGACTTAGTTACTTGGTGAATTCTGAGACTGCATTTATGTTTTTATTATGATGACACGATTTTAAACATACATATATTTCAAATAAAAACTATTATCATAATACCACTTATAAAAGTTATTAAAGCTGAACAAATTCATTTTCAATATCCAGGTCACTATTATTTTAAAATAAAGTTTCTTACCTTTGTTTCCGTCAAGTGATCTCTTTTATGTAATCGTGACGCGTTTCGGGACTTTTATCCCATCTTCAGACACAGATATATTATTATAAATTACTCGACCGAGGTCGTCAAACACTAAAATTATTCATAAAACTCACACAAAACATACATATCACATTAAAAGTTTTTGGTGTACACTCAGTCGAGTAATTTAAATTAATTTATCTGTGTCTGATGATGGGAAAAAGTCACGATTACAAAAAGAGGTCACTTGACTTGACGGAAACAAAGGTAAGAAACTTTATTATAATAAAAGCTGTTTTTAAAAAATAAATTATACCTTCAATCTGTTTATTTTGTATGTTGAACTATGTAAAATAATGAACTGACGCACACATTTGGAACACTCCAGGTTCATCACCTTTGTGTGTTTCGTAATTAAATTATTTGGAACAGGATATTTAAGGCAGAATAAGTTATAAGCGAGTCATAAAAATAATTTATTATTTACAAGATGGTAGCCTAATTTATAGTTATAGAACATATATATATCCATATGTAAATGATTTTACATTTAACGTTTATTACACAAATTTAACTAAAGAAAATCATTTGGTTTTTGTAATATAGTCCAATTGCGGTAAAATATTTTTATTATTATTTTTTTTTTTTAATAGACATTTTGTCTATGACTACAAATTTAAAAAAAAGGTAAAATAACAAATCATACCTCATACATATAGTTAAAGTAAAATTTAAAATCATAGATCAAACCAATAATGACAATACCACGATTCATTTCCATAATAAATTGTGTTTTCTCAAACAAATGTTATTGAAATAAATTTAAGATATACAGTATAGAAATAATTTATTGATAAAAATATGTATGCGTAAAAATATATCACTTTAATTTTTTCCTCAAGAATATTAACTCATAAACAAGTGTTATATATGGCGTTACGTTGAACATAATTTAGGAGGTCAATAGACAAGTAACATATTATAAACATTACCATGATTCAGAATTAGAGTCATTTTTCGATGTATAGATAGATGCGTAACATAATAAATTGAAGATCATTTTCAATAAATATAGTTTTTATATTACTAAACTTTATTATCTTCTCGACAATTCAAGTGTTTGGCACAATTTAAAATTACGAGAGTTAAGTCCATATACGGAAAGAAGATGATTCGCTATAGTTCTGTTTTTTATTCCTAAATTGTTCATGGATGAGAAAAAATATTTCAAAGTATTTTAAACAATTAGTTTTTATAAAAATTTGAAATGCATACGATCATACATATTAATTGAATATTAATATTAAAATAAAATAGAATATTAATTACTAATTACTTTAGTACTTTAGTATATGTATATATAAACGAAATTTATCAAAATTCATCGCTTACAAATTTTAGGGATAAAACATGATTTCTGTTAAAATCTCAAGGCATTTGTCCAATATGTAATTGGTCAGTTTACAACTCTGATATAAGTGCTAATATTATAAACAAAATGTATAAGTATTTTTTTCTGAATCATACAATAATACATTGTACAATACAATGACAATACAATATATATATATATATATATATAATTTTTATGTATTATTTCTGGTTATTATTAATCATATCCATCTGGTGTATTATTCTTGAAATATAAGTCATAATTGCTACTTTCTCATCCGTGACAGAATCTATAAGGACTACCAGGTTACATTGAACACGGTCCCTTGTGTGTGTAAAGGGGTCGTAAAAAATTTCTTAATTGATCACATTAAAATGTGGGTACTATTAATTTAGTTGATAAACAAGAAAGAAAAAAATTGAGGTAATAAAAATCAATTTAAATGGTATTAATATATTATAATGAACAGCACAAAATCTATTAATAAATAATAGTAATAATAATAATAATAATAAAAAATTCATGTAAGATTACCGATGGTGAAATGTTAAATATAGAATTTTGAACAGAATCACAATCAAATTTATACGATTTATCTGTATGCAACAGATATTTTTAAAATAAAAATCTGATAGATAGAGTCATATTAAATAATTTGTGCATGTTGTATATATTTCTGTTAATTATTATTATATGTTTGCTAAGTAGTATATCTTTACGTATGAACTTCGCCGTATGGATTTTATAACTTTGGAAGTTGCATATGTCGTATATGTAAAGTAGAGTTGGGGAAATATTACATTTTTGTTTAAATTGTAGAATTAAAATGGATTCCTTTCACCTTCTACATACAAACGTTTTGAGTGTTTAAACATATATCCCATATTATTTTAAATATTACATTTAGCAATGAAAATAAAGAACACATAAATCATTTTGCATTTTCATAATTGTACAATATTAAAGTGCGTATACTAAAAGCAATTAACATTTAATTAAGGAATTAAAATATAAACAACACATTGAACATATATAAATTTTTATACAATATATTAACATTAAAAATATTGAACATAATGTCCTATCTTTGCAAATATTATGAAAATAAATGATAAATTATACTCTAATATATATATATATATATATATATATATATATATATATATATATGTTATCTTATTATATGTTTAAAATAAACAATAAATCATGAAATTGGAATTAATATTTACACAAGAATTAAGCAATAAGTCTTTTTCTAATAACATCGAAGGTGATTCGTTTTAATAAATTTAAAAATTAATTTATATCACTGAAAATAATTTATAATGAATTGAACAAACTGAAAATATTTCAGTGATATAAATAATTTTAATGTTTTAAAGAATCCCCTCGATTCATTTAGAAAAAGATATAATTCTTGTGTAAAATATTTAATTCCAATTTCATGATTTATTGTTATTTTAAACATATTTGCTTAAATAAGAACAATAAAATATATATATATATATATATATATATATATATAAATATCATAGCCTTAGTGAGGTACAGGAACGAAGATCGTTCGGTGAAAAGAATCACATCGGAATTTTTCCTTTCAGCAATTCAATAACGTTCTACTATAGAAATGCATCAGAAATTAATGTGGACAAAGGTCCTGCTTTGGGTTGGTCTTCCTGTAGCATCATTTTCCATATATGTAACATGTAACGGGGAGAGATATATTTAATAAAATTACGGGATTTAAAATATAAAAGGGCAAAAAACGAAATAATTTGAAATTACTCAAGTAATCCTTCATCCTACTTTGACACCTCTTTTATAATTTTTTTAAATATTTAAATATACTGTGTTTACTAAATTGACTGCTAACTTTGGGGTCCATCAATAAATATTATGTTTTGATTTTATATTTTGAACATAAACGTTATCACCTGAGTCACTCGAAAAGAAACAGAAACACTACAGCAAAGGTGGAGTAAGGGACGAGGGAGCAGCAGAAATATAACATTTTAAGAAGTTTTTTAAACAAGTAGTATATTTGCAGATAGACTGGAGTTAATGAGATTAGAGAGAGCGAGAGAGAGAGAGAGAGAGAGGGAGGAGGGAGAGAGAGAGAGAGAGAGAGAGAGAGAGAGAGAGAGAGAGAGAGAGAGAGAGAGAGAGAGAGAGAGAGAGAGAGAAGAGAGAGGAGAGAGAGAGAGAGAGAGAGAGAGAGAGAGAGAGAGAGAGAGAGAGAGAGAGAGGAGAGAGAGAGAGAGAGAGAGAGAGAGAGAGAGAGAGAGAGAGAGAGAGAGAGAGAGAGAGAGAGAGAGAGAGAGAGAGAGAGAGAGAGAGAGAGAGAGAGAGAGAGAGAGAGAGAGAGGAGAGAGAGAGAGAGAGAGAGAGAGAGAGACAGAGAGAGAGAGAGAGAGAGAGAGAGGAGGGAGGGAGAGGGAGAGATACAAACAGACAGACAGAGATAGAGACATAGAGCTTTGTTTGTCTTGGGATGGTGAAGATGATATATAGTAGTACATGACTTGGCGGACCTACTACAGAACTTCCTCTAAATATCGATTACTATTAAATGCTGCCTAAGTTTATGTTATCAGTTTTGAAGACTTCAAGTCCTGTAATAATAATCTCAACATTGTTATTACAAAATTATAAAACAATCTATTACCAATAAAAGAAATATAAGTAATATAATTTTGCTTTAATTGGTTTTTTTAGTATAAACATTGTTACAGAACAGAAGTTGTGTGTCACGTAGTGCACTTAATAGCCTGTATGAGAAATAGGTAATGGGGGTATATACTTTGGGGAACAATAATAAAGCCAAGTGGGTAGGATTAATCTGAGATGTAGTCACTTAAAAGTATATCCTAAAGAAGGTTCATTATACAATTTATATTGTAGTATATCACGAATCCATAAGCGATGCAATGAGCCTACTAAGGGTGTATATGGACGAATGATACCTCATCACAGTGATTGGTATTTTTAACTAGACATAGATTATGGAACATACATTCTATCTTTATAGGTGAGAAAGAGGTGTGATGAGATTTATATATCACAAGTCGTTTTAGAAAAAAAAAACTCTTCCAACCATGAGTCAAAAGGTCGATAATGATTAAAATATAAATGTTTTAAAAACCATCAAAATTTAATTGTAATTTACTCCTGTAGGTTTTTGTAGGAGTTATTATTTCCATATATATATAGGTGTTCGTCATAGCATATTATCCTTTAACTCTAATTCTGTCAATTTTTGTAAAACATGCTGTAATTTTAAACTATATTTTAAGTTGATAGACCACAATAAATATGTTTCTATATTGTTTGACTAAACCTTACCTGGTACTGAATAAAATAATGAATAGGAAGAAAATAAATTATTAAAGTTTTACCTGTTACATCCTACAATCGGCCAGATTAAATGTTTAAAGTGTTAATCATTTTACAAATTTAGGTTTGGGCTTATTTACAGATTTTAAAATATTTAAAAAATGTGATTCATTTGAGTACAATACACTGAGTATAACAGTCAACTGTTATAAAAACAGTCCAACTCACTGAAATAAAAAAAGTTTAACCTCATTAAAGTGCATACAATTTGTATAATGTTGTTAGACCTAATATGGGCATGTGTTGTGTAGTTGTATATGTCTAAGCATCTTCAAGCATCATCGTGGGTCAGGTGATAATTCATTTCCTCCTTTACAGGACTTAAAACATATTTAGGTACCGGTAATTATTTTTAAAATATGATTAAACGTTTCAAAATGGAAACTTGTTATACGTGTATATTTATATGTAACATAACTTCAAATTGAGTAACATTAATTCATATCTTAAGACTTATATATTCCAGAAAAAAAAAAAGATTGTAATGGTAAAAAATATTATATGGCCCTTTGTATGTAAGGTCGCTACACACAATTACAATAAACGTATAATATTGCCTACAATATTGCTTATTAAATAACAGAATATTAAATTTCCAAACAAATTGATGGTTTTGAAAATCTTTCATATTTTAAATATTTTATTGAATTAAACATAATTTCTAAATTGTTACTTTATAACGCCAATTTACTAGTCTTTTACAATTTTCCTTAGATTTAGTATATTATAGTTATTTAAGTTATTTAACCTATACATTTTTTTTAAATAACGAACAGTTGTGCATTATTCTATT
>CAUPSG010000257.1:0-130000 GCA_963513935.1 Aphrophora alni
AACTGACTTCCTAAACTGTTAAAAATTATAAATAGCTAGGAAATAATTCACAAGTGGTGACGAAAAAATTTGTCTTTTAAACCGAAAATGTATATCTTTGTTTTGTTCTATATGTGTGTGAATTTGTAACATAAATAAAACTAAAATTTATATTAGGAAAGTTTGATAAGAAAGGTTTCTACAGTAGTCTGTAATTTATGTTTCTAAAAATATCGTGACTGACCATTCATTACATCTCTCTCATTATCAGTATTGAAAGTAGTGCCTTTTACCTGTAAACCGTGGCGGATCCAGTGAGGGGCGATTGGATGGATCCCCCCCCCCGTTAGCAAAAAAAAAAGTTAATATAGAAATTACAAGTAAGTAAAGTAAAATACGACTATGCTGCAATATTGTATACAAGGAAAACTAAAGACGTTCTAAAGTCGGTAGTATATTGTCAAATGAAGTACTCAGTGATCAGTGCCAGATCTACAAATTGAGGGCCCCCAGCAAAATTTCTCCAAGGGCCCCTTGAGCAGACATGGATAGAGGGAAGGAGGGAACCGTACACAATATAAGTGTAAAACGTTTAGAGATTAACACTTAATCTCTTGTCTTACACTTAATTAAATTATAACTTTTGTGTTAAAAACCTTTTCTGCCACTGCTTGAACTCAATATTTTATATATATATTTTTATTTTAGCCTCATTTATTTTTTGAGTAGAGGACCATTGGGCCCCCTAAGGGCCCGCCCCCCCCCGAATTGGGGGGTTTAGCGGTTCCTAGATCCGGCCATGTCAGTGATATGAAAGCTTATTTGCGAAATAGCGCTAAGGTACAGAGGTAGGCGAGTGAGTGGCTAACCTGATATCTGAAGACATAGAACACGTAGGCCTACGAAGACGTCACGGAAGTTCGATGGCGCCGGTTGCGATAAGGCGGTCTGTTTGTGTTAAGTTGATTGAGTGACAGTAATTTTGTAGGCTTACATGTTCAGTGTTGTGTTTCTTAAATGATCACGTTTGTTTAGTTTGAGCATTAGACTGTCGTGCCTCATGATCGTTGAATTAATTGTTGATAAATTGTTGATTTGATAATACTTGATCATAATACTATGTAATCAATTTCGGGCACAAATCAGTAAAATGATGTACTAAATCCAAATTTGTTAACATTTCATTGCGTTTCAGCCGATTTAATTTAATGAATTTTTTATCTATGCATTGAAACTTTATTTCAATAATTAATAAGGTTACAAATTTTGTAGGTGAAAGAAAAACTCATCCAGATTAAGTTTCTGCAGTTTTTCTTTATTATTATTTGTTTAATATCAGTTAATTATTGAATCCAGAAATAACTAAATATTTCTATAATTTATCTAGTTTTTATACGAATTATAAAATTAAAGTTTAAACAAAGCATCTTCGAGGAACCAGTTTCGTGGAAAAGGAAAACCTGAAAGAACTGCGTCATACGTAGTTCACAACCCAGCCCTTCTCTTCCCTTGTTTTTAGTACTCTCTTGAACATGTCGAAGGACGTAGGGACTTAAATCTATATAAAATTATGTATTATTAAAATTTACAGTTTAATATATAGGCGTTTTGATTGTTGTATATGAAGATAAAACTCCAATGATCATCATAATCCTTATAAGTTTATGTAAATAAAAAAAATTAGTCCTTCAATTAAATATATATGTTGGTCTTTATGAGTAAACATTTTATAACATTTTAAGATGAGGTTGCCTTAAAATACGTTTTAGACTACAACAAAAATCCCATTTTTTTCCGGACCCCCCGCTTTACTGGGTGGTATTCCTACCCCCGGAAGCGCCCCCCTCGTGGCGAAGTCCTGGATCCGCCCTTGCTTGTAAAAGTATGTTTCACGCGCAACTGAGTAGTTCTTATATGATCACCATTATATATATGGTGTGGCTATGTGGATAGCCACACCATAGCCTACGTCTAATTACAGTACTTTTCCTTTGAACACTACTTGTACTTGCTTTATTTAGAAGTAAGAAATCCCTTTTTTTCTTTTTCTAATAGATATAAGATAAAATAACGGAGGTTTCCTCTCTTTGAAAATTTCGATATCGGATTTCATTGACCAGCAAAAATAAAAAGAACTTGCAATATTTTCAAACTTGATTTTAATTTTTTTTAAAGAACAAAAAATTGCGATTTAAAAAAAAAGGAAACATCCGTGTTAACGTTATCTTAGAAATGAGCAGTAAATAATACCATTGCGATTAAAAATGGCGGCGGTACGAGTGTTCAAGTGTGACTAGGCCTATATATTTAAGCGAACTATATAAGTTATTTTAAGAACAAAGATAAATTTAAATAATAAATAAAGTAAACATAGAATAAGAATGGAATTTACCAAAATAATAAATAGGCTACAAGTTTCATGTAATTCTTATTCATTACTTTTGGAAGAATTTCCAGTAATTGGGGTTTATTTTATAAGTTACAAAGTAACGGTAAAATTACTTTTGTAATTAATCTAGTTTTATTAACCCATTTATAATACAAAACAAATCATATTAACACTAACAAAATGATATATTTCATAATTGATATAATGACCAAAAAACAAACTAAAATATAAAATAATAATAAATAATCAAATATATAACATAAGAATAGAAATGTATCAAATGTTTTTATTATGGTCTACCATTTTAAGGTTTTTATGGTTAGAACTTACTGAGATACTGCTGTTTGCTTTAGGTTGGGAGGATCCCAATTACGCAGAACAATATTTGGCATAATAAATCTCAAAACTAGACTTTCTACATAACAAACTTACGTCATTACTTTTACGCTTAAAAATTTCTTACAGTATGGCTCTTCAAACTATTCAATAGGCTACTTGAAAATTTACCGAGTAGGCTAATTGTTTCAAAAAACGATCACAACCTACTAACGCTAACATTTTAAAATTTATTTTAATTTTATTCTCGGCTATATTTGCACATTTATAAATACACTACCTGAACCTGTATATAGGTCTACGTATATAAATATGTACCGCGATTCAAAATAAGGAAAAAAAAACCGTAAATATAAATATGTCTGGAAACGCTTTTTACCAGCTATCCCTGTATTATTATTTTCTAAACTGAAACATTTATATCTCTAGAACGGCCTTATCGACTGTGTTGAAATTTTGTACGTTATTCATCAACTTAAAGACATAGTTTGAAAAAAAAAAAAAAAAAGAAAAAAAAAAAAGGAAAACCAACTTGTTCCCAATAATCGGTTTTAAAATGGCGGCTGTTTAAATTTTTTTAATGGAATTAACTCAAAAAATTCCAAATTTTTATAAAAAGTGTCCAGTAACTTTTTCACCTCGTTAAATTTCCTATAGAATGATATAATGTAAATAGCAATACTATGAAATAAAGTTTGTTAAAAAAAAAACATACACTGTTCTCGTAATAAAATTTTATTTTCACTAAGCGTTTCAACGATAAAGTCGCCCTTTTCATGTGTACAGCTACAAAGATAACTTATAACTCGTTGAAACGCATATTGAATATAAAATCTTATTACGAGAAGAGTGTACGAATTTTTTTGAACAATTTCTCGCTAGTTTAGTTTAATATTGTTATTAATATGAAATACTGGATAACAGTATAAAAGCACCAATCACTAGACGGGTAGGCCACGTCATATGATTGTTAATATAAAATATTTTCTACTAATGGACTGCCTGAAATAGATACTGTATGAATTTATAATTGGTATACGAGTTCTTTAAGTAACGTTTTATCAGAGTAAAAATAAAATAAAATCATTTTGTATATTTTAAAATTGGTGGCCTTTTACATTTTTGATCTTTTGCATAAAACAAATCAGTTTAGTATCAATGTTTAATGTTTTCACCTGCACAGACTGAATAGAATTAATATCTGAGTGAACGGGTAGGACCATAAGAATTGGTATAATTCCCGCCAGTTTCTGTTGTTATTCTCACGTTATCACTCTTGTCTCAATAACGCAGATTGTGAACGTAAATTGTAAACTTATTTGATAATGGTGGACTATATAACTATTACAACAACTACTAGGTAATATAATGTGTTTTATAGGAAGTTTTTTTTCTTCTTATGGTGTAGGCTTACATTTGATACTGAATTCTTTTCTTGGTTGAATATTTGAAAAGTGGTTAACTCTAAAAAAGATGTTTCTTCTTGAACGATTTAATAGATGCCCCTAGTTTCCGTGTCCAGTAAAACCGTAACAACTTAATTGCAGCAGATAATTATTATTTAAAAAGTAATTATCTTAACTAAAATGTTTTAACAAAAATATTAGGCTACATATTACATATTTCTTTGATGAAATTCATTTACCTTTTTCTTCGCAGAGTTTTTTTAAAAATTCTAAATATGAGTTTTTCTAAATTTTTTATATGCCTCTTGATTTAAAAACATGTAAAAAAAAATAATAATAAAATAAACTAACGAAGGAATTACAATGGACTTGTAACTATACTTTACGTATCATACTGTAAATAATATATTTCTGTTATAACAGCTGCGAGTTTAATATGTACAACTGTGCATAACTTAAGTCTGGGCCGGCTTACCACATAATCACGAGCCCTTAACCGCCATTCACAAAATAAGGTTAAAATTGTGTTTTTAAAAACACTGTTACACTCTTGTATATCTTTTCTTCTCTAATAATTTTTAAAATACATTTTATTTTAAACATGGGGGAAAAAATGTAAAACTGTGTTGATTCTCAAAGGAACGCATAGCTCAGTCGTTAGAGTCGTCGTCTAGTTTACTACAGTTGGAATTACTTAGTAAAAAACCAAATTGCGGATAGCTGGTACGAGAAGCGTTTCCAAGCTGAGGTTTACTCAATAAAAATAGTAGAACTTACAACATATTGTGTGCTGTTTTATTTAAAAAATGGAGTTTTACCAAATATTTCGGTCGCTAGTATAACAATTATTGTATCACTTCCCGAGAGATTATTAGTTTTTAAATGAACTTCTAAACATCAAATCTGGAAACGAAATAAATTAATATTTTAATTCTGAGACAAATTATGATGTAAAATAGGACCTGTTAGCAATTTTAAAGGATTTCTAATGTACTGTAATATTTAAATTGACGAATAGTTTTTTTGAAGTAATACTAACTTCTATTAGGGTTCATTGCTATTAAGATCATTGCTAAAAACAAAAATCTTTAGTCTACAATGATTTATTAAATGTAAAATTATTTTAACAGTACACGAAAGTAGAAGTCAATTATAAAAATAATTAAGACTCAAAGTAGTATGCAATACATATACACTGAAATATAAAATAAAGTTGTCCTATTCTGATGATCATCAGAAAAGGCCAAACGCATCAGCAATGGAATACTTATGTATAGAAATCCTCAACATTGGAACAAATTCTTATATATATATATATATATATACAGTATGTATATATCGACAACCTAGACAGGTGTAGGTCCTGTATATTTAAGAGGCAGTTTGCAGTCCGACAAAAGCTGTCTATAAATCGCAAGTGATTTGACAAGTTTTGAATTTACACATATATGTGGATTTGCCGTATGTTAATTGTGCGACATATACTTTTTTAAATTTATATAGACATATTTTTTGGCACATGCTGGTCCATGTAATATAATGCGTAATTTGTTGGTCCATGTATATATTTTACAAATCTAAGCCATTTGTTGTTCCATTTTTTGGAAGGGATAGTCCTATCTATTGGTGCAGCCGATAGAGGGGTAGGACCAGCTTTTACCTTTCATTTAATAAAGTATATAACATATTATATTATGGTTGTGTTGAAACTATTGATTTCCATTTAATGACCTTTACATTTGAAAATAATTTTTATACTAATGTGTTAAGACTTTCTTTAACATTCGCAAACATAATTATTTCACTTACAAAAGGTACATGTCGCTGGCCGGCAACTTTTTTTTTTTCGACCAAGAAACTAATACTACATATTAGTGCCTATTTAGTACTAAATAAATAGAATGAGTACTTTCACCGTTTTCGAGTTAATAAAGAAAATCGTTAGCCGGACCAGCGACCTGAAAACGCCGGGCACTTTAAATTTCGGCCTCGAAACGTATACCAATATTAAGTAGCCTACATATTTAATACTAAATAATTAGAATTAGTACTAACAACGTCCCAGAGTTATTAAAGAAAATCTTTGGTCGTGCTAGTGACGAGGTAGCCCGACTACAATGATTTAGCCCGAAACGTATACAATGATTTAGTACCTACTTAGTACTACTAAATTATAAGAACTAGTCCTAAAACCATTCCCGAGCTATTAAATAAAATCTTTAGCCCTGCTAGTGATATGGTAAACCAGCCACTTTGAATTTCGGCCGAGAAACCTAAACCACTAATACCTATTTAGTAAGCCTACTACATTATAAGAATTTGTCCTAATATGTTTCATGAGTTAGCCTACTAAGGAAAATCCGTGACCGGGGCATCGATATGGAAGTCAGACCTCTTTATATTTCGTCCCCGAACTAATATTACAATTAATTTAGTACTTCTTTAGTACTAAATTAATAGAATTAGTACTAACACCGTTCATGAGTTATTAAGGAAATTTTTGGCCGGGGCATCGACATGGTAGTCAGACCCCTTTGTATTTCGTCCCCGAACTTAAGTATATTAGAATTTATTACTTACTTAGTACTAAATTATTAGTATTAGTATTAACACCGTTTTCGAGTTAAACTATCACGAAAAGCGTATTTATAAATATTTTGCAATAAAACATTCACAAAATGTTCTTTGTATGTTCGATAATAAACTGTTAAAATGTCAATGCCATCTAATTGTTTTAAGTATGTTTTTTGATCATAAATCCTTTACTCATGATTGTAAATTATTCTTCAGAGTAGGTTTTCGCTTATAATTCGAATATTTCTTAATATCTATTAATGAAATTTTCTCAAAATGTATTCTATCCATAAATAAATGTTCTGTGTAAATTTCATCATAATATAACTAGTTTCAATAATTTTGTGTATCGAAAAACTACAGGTTATTTCTAATTTCCTTCCTACGGGTTCATTTGGCTTTACATATTTTATAAAAACTGTCACGAAAAGCGTATTTATAAATATTTTGCATTAACACTTTCACAAAATGTTCTTTGTATGTTTTATAAAAGACTGTTAAAATGTCAATGCCATCTAATTGTTTTAAGTATGTTTTTTGGTCATAAATCATTTACGTGTGATTGTAAATTGTTGTGACGATTATCTAGTTGTTCAAGATTATTTATACAACTTACATGGTACGAACCTAACGGTAATACGTCTACAGCAAGGGTGTGTGTGTTTGGATTCCTATATTTATTGGCTCATATTGTTCATTTGACCTTGCTGTGGGGCCATAACAAATTGTGGGGCAATAATACACACGTCCCCACAGTTGTAAATAGCAAAACTGGAGAAATTACATCATACAATGAATAACAGACACGACTTACATGAAACCCTCGTTGTTGAGTTTAAAGCAGAAAGTAAACTCTGGGGCCATACGTATTAACCTTGATATTATGTTATTATTCGAGATATTATACGCAGCGCTAAATATTTTGTTGATTGATGATGAATTGCGCAAATATAAACTTTCAGTTTACAGTCTACATCGAGACAAGAGCAAGAGAGTGAGAGAGAGGGAGAAGATGGAGAGCGCTTCCGCCCGTCAGGTTTTTTTCTCTTCCGTGTCCCTTTAAATCAACTTCCGTAGTTGATATTAATTTTCAAGTGTGACTAGTAATATTATTTTTCTGGAACTATGAGTTGAAACTCGGTTTAATATTTTTTCAATGTCGAATCCTGACTATATTTTTTACATCTTTTTGGTACTAATGATATGCTACTGTATTTTTTCAATTAATTAAATTAACATAAAACCAATATAATCTCTCTCTCTCTCTCTCTCTCTCTCTCTCTCTCTCTCTCTCTCTCTCTCTCTCTCTCTCTCTCTCTCTCTCTCTCTCTCTCTCTCTCTCTCTCTCTCTCTCTCTCTCTCTCTCTCTCTCTCTCTCTCTCTCTCTCTCTCTCTCTCTCTCTCTCTCTCTCTCTGTCGATTTATAACTCTAGAACCACTGATTGGATTATCATGCGCCACAGTACCGATGATTTCATGTAATTAATGTCTAAAGGTTAGCACCTTAACTTTCCATGGCGGACTATGCAATTCCGTTAATTACGATATAAGAAATGTATTAACAATTGTTATAAAGTAATATATAAAATTACATCAAATCAAAAGGTTAGCGGGACCAAATCTATCTAAATACCCAATGTGCAATTTCATATTTTATATGAAAGATGGTTGCATTGTTTTATTCCGTTCGGGGATTTCATTTTATTTTTATTTTCACTATTTATTCCCATCAAAATCAACAGTTTGGCGAGGAGAAACTTTAGCATCTTTTGTAGCTACAAAAAACGCTTCCTCTCAGCCTTATCTAAGACGAAATCTGTAGAACTAGATGTCCCGATACAGTCTCTACGGCCAACTCCTTTAAACTCTTCTGCATTAATAACTTTCTCAAATGGTTAAGTTACGCACTACCTAATTTCAATTTTTTAAATTTATTTTTATAACACCCAAAAACTAATAAAACTATAATAACGTTTCGTAAATATATGTTTTACCCACTCTCCTCTAGTTAGAAATACAGAAGAGTAAACCTCTAAAATAAAAATAAAATGAACCTTTTATTCATCTTAATAAATTTTGTAACTCCGACGAATATTTAAAATTAACTATCAGAAACTACAGTCGAATTAGTAAATTCTGCTTCGTTACTAAGCACACTGTTCAGTTATTTCTAAACCAAAATAATCATCCATTTTTAATAAATTTTCAAAATCAATATCTACCCTGTAGGTCATCTATGTTGATTTATATCTGAGGCCTATGACGATCTTATGAAAGTTTAGACAAGCTACTTAAAATCTCTCTCTCTCTCTCTCTCTCTCTCTCTCTCTCTCTCTCTCTCTCTCTCTCTCTCTCTCTCTGTCGATTTATAACTCGAGAACCACTGATTGGATTATCATGTAGTTTTTTCCCACATGTATGTGCGACATCTGAGGAGGTTTTAGGCTACGTTTGATCAAAATTGGTTCAGTAATTCCCAACAGTATGTGTCTACGTGTGTCATACAAAAGTCGGAATTTCTTGACATTTTGTCAAGAGTAAATTAATGTAGCCCATTTAATTTCCTATCGAATGGCATAACTGTCAAAACTATTGAACAAACCATCTTTCCAAATAGTTGTACTAAGCTCCCACAATCTAAGAAACATAAAATTGTATAATAAAGTATAGATGTTAAACATATCAGAGTTCTTATAGTAAGACTTTTAGAACCATCAAAACCTAAACTCAATAATAATTTAGACTATTTTCTACTGCGCCTAACTCCTAACTAACTTTTAAAGTCTAAACTTTAATTTCATTTAAAACTAATTTAATAATTGTGGGCAAAAATATATAATGTGTTTGTTAGTACAAACTAGAAATTTAAATGTAATACAAAGGTAATTGAGTTAATATAAAGTGCGGGGTCCTTGTAACCCTGTATTAGGTTACGCGCATAGGACATGCATTAAATCATTGGGTATGTCCTCGAAGTTGGAATAAACTTATGATGAAATATAGATTGGTTGTCTTCCTAAATGTGAGCACCTTTCTTGTTTTGTTTATAAAATTTACATTTATGTGTGGTATAAGCTGCAGCGATGACGTTTTATATATTCATTTAACTAATTGAAGGTAAACTCTCCGTTAAATTCTAAACTTAAAGTTTCCCGGTTTCGAAATTTAAAGTAGCCCTGAATGGTAATTTTATCAGACATTTAACGCGTAAAAAATGCTAGCTGTAACAATGTTGTTTTATGAATTATCAGTGAGGTATATTTCACTGAAATAGCTACTATGAATGAGTTGTCAAGTTACTGAAAAAAACACATCGAGTTTTAAGATTTGATCATACTTCTTATAACTTCAGTTGAACGGATATAATCCTGGGAACGGATGTATTGGTCTCAACTATTTCTTGCTCAACTCATTTGGATAGTTGTGATATCTGGAATAACAATTTTGTTGATGGATACTCATGCAGAACCAGGTGAGTTATATTTTTTTTAAATATATTATAACAAATTATCCTTTTTCATACCAAAACAATTCTAGGATTATATTGAAGTATAACTAATTTTTATGATGTCAATATTTTTTGTAAATATGTATATCACTTCTGTTGCACAGTTTTACATTTGATTATATTGAATGTGAATGAAATATTAACTGTTACTTACTAAACCGGAAAATGTTTAAATTTTTTTAAATGTTTAAAAAATAAATCTGTCAGTACCGCTGACCTAATTTTAATCTATCAGACTAAACATGTTAAAATTATTATAACAAAAAGCAACCATTAACTTTTTCGGTTTCTAAGGCCACAAATCAGTCAAGAAACATATGTCAAAATTGTTTGTGATAACCAATCTTTTCCCTATATTTATTTTACTGGGTTTACAGAATGTCCAAATTCGTGCTTTCACATAATTGAGCGAAAACACAGATATCTTTCTGTAACTATAAAATCAAAACAATAAATACATGTAGTGGGCGCCTATTTGTAAACTTCAGATTAAACTCGGTTGTAAGCTGGAGTCGACTGTACCTAATGGATGTATTCGACATACACACGATGAAAAATACTTGCAGTCGATAAATAGATCGTCCGGATATGACGTCGGAGCTGTATACAGGATCAAAATAAAGAAAATTGTATCTATAAACATATGTCCGGAATCGCTTCTTTTATCAGCTATCCGCCATATTAATTTTTGTTTAATAATTTATATCTCTAGAAAAGCTTGACCGATTCGGTTGAAATTTTGCATGATACTCATCAATGTAAAGACTTAGTTGTAAAAAATAACCCACTTGTTGCAATAATTGTTTTTAAATGGCGTTCATTAAAAAAAAAAAAAATTCAAAATGAAAATTACTTAAAATTTTTTAAATTACCGTAATTTTCAAACGGATTACTTGGAACAGGTTAATTTTTTTTTTCCAACAGAGCATATTGAGAGCAGTATCGTGCAAAATTTCTACTCAATCCGTCGAATTGTTCTAGAGATATAAATTATTTAGTAACAAAAAACAAAATGGCGGATAGCTGGTAAAAAAGCGTTACCGGATATGTGTTTATATAACTTTTTTTAATTTTGACTCTTATAAGCACCCCCTAAACTATCTCCGTGCATTACAGAAACACTGTGCATACAGTAGGCCTATATTTCATCTTAATATTATTTTCTTCATATTATAAAGGATATGGGTTTATATTTAGTGTGGTAGTACTATAGAATATTGTGTAACTTCGGTTTTGATATCACAATAATCCAATACTATTTATGGTGACCTCAGTTCTCAACTTTACAAATCAAAAATTGTTTCCGACATCCTTCTACAGCTCCTGTTTTATAACGTAGGCCTTCCGTGACGTTACCACAAAGGTATGCCTACAAAAGGAAATTGCAAACTGACCGCGTGTTTGTACTTTGTAACGATTTTAGTTTATCTCTTTACCCTTTTTTACAGAGAAAGTTATGATGAAAGTGAAAACATCAAATTTACTGATAAGTCCGTTTTGAATAAAAAAAATATAAAGAATTTGGAGTCCGTCGCCTAAATCCTGCATATATTGAAATATCTCAGCTTCTAATTGGCGTAGGAATGTAATAGACAAATTATTGGAAAGCTCTTGTTTCGATCTATTTACAAGGAGTGCCAAATCTCAGGTTCCATAATATATACAAGGTGTTCCAAGAAAATTAAACGTTTTTTTCCCGTATTTTTTAAATAACGATATTAATGTTTCCCCCTTCAAATACTCCTAAAAAGTCCCCATTTTGGTGAAAACATAATCATTTTATTTTACTTGGATACTAAGTTATGTGGAATCAAATTTCACAGTCTTATCTTATTAACTCGGCCATTTTTAACACAAGGAAAAACATTCTTGTGACATCTCTTTGGAAAGCTGTTTACATTTGATAATCTCATAATGCAACTAAATATTATTTTTCTGCACAGAGTGTTCCAAAAATATGTTTTTAAAGAATAATTATTTAGGGGTTGTATTCTACCCCAAAGTTAATTGGTTTTAAACTCTTAGTCCAAAGGTTCTCATTTCTCATTCATTATTCCCTAGTAGTGCGAAATTAGATCAGCTTTTCGCCCAACAGATGTATTGGGCGAATTGGCCACCGAACGACCCTCTAGATATCCAGTTTGAAATCCTTTAGTTTATTTCCTTTGTGGCTATTTGAAAATAAACGTTTACAACAATAGACCTACAAATCTGAAACCTGATAGAAAAATACGACTAGCAATACAGAAAATTAGAGATGAAATTAAAAGTAAAGCCATACATGCGTTTTATACTCGTTTGGGACATTGTCAAGTAGCTCTTGGTGAACATTTTGAACATAAACACAGACTTTCCGTAGTCTTCTATGCTTTACGTAGTTTACCAATATTTGTTGTGGCAAATTCCAATATTTGCAGGACTTTTGGCCAACCAAACGTTCATATATGCCTACTGGTAAAAAATTACATTCAAAAATTGTAAATTAAATCTGGACAGAATAAATCCGTTCCAAAAATTTCTTAAAGAAAAATCATAAATATAAAATGAAAAAAAAAAATATTAGAACTTTCTTCTTTATTTTGAAACTCTAAACATAATTCTGAAATATTACACCTGCATATAGACGCACTGTGTATAGAAAATATGATTAAATCTTGCAAAAAATAAGAAGGTCGATATGTTTTGGAATAGTGTAGTGTTTCGCAAAGTCCCAACGTAATTAGTATATTAGCAAATATTGAATAGGATGTCCAACTGTGATCGGAAGTAGGGCGGTAAGAGGGGGAGTTCCGGCAACTATCCTGTACTTCGGCAAGGTAACTACGCTGCTAAATAAAAATCTATACAAAATACTGATTCAAAATGACTTTTTTGACATCTATGGATTATAACTGTTTCGACTAAGAGCTACATAAAGCACCAATAATTGAATTTGTTTTATAACTCGGAGATGAGACAGTACTCATCCCATGGTGATAACTTTTTTTATCAGCCAAAAAATTTGTAAATTGAAGTATTCCATATGCATTAAAATAAAATATCAATTTTGACATCAATCGACCCCGAATTAAATTGTGATTATCAACAAGTAGGATGATTATAAAGAAATCTATATTTAGCCTATGTTAACGATCTACCCCATAAACAGTTTAATTTTTATTAAAATCCAAAACCATATATCAAAAGTATTTCTTAAATAGTCAAGGATGGCAGCTTATTATAAGTATTGCTTACAACGGTTTATTGTTACAGGTAATACTCCTTCAACCAGACAAGTCCAGAAAAATCCAATTGCAGTGAAGTTGAACCATTTACTGACGTAACAACTACTACGTTGGGAAAAGATATTCCGACAACTCCAGGTAAACTTATGAGTAATAATATAATTTAAATTGATGTCAAACATAATCAGTGAACAGTACAATAAAATTTCTATAATGGTAGACCTTAGATGAATACGATATAATTTTACTTTTACGTTTTAGTATTTATTAGTTGTTTGGTTATCAATAGTCATCCAATCAACAATATAATTAATTTAGCAAGCAAATTTATTTTTAACATACCATTTTGTCCGTATAGAGCTTGAAAGTAAAATTATAACTTTTACATTTAACTAAAACTTTTAAAAATAGGCCTAAAGTATAAGTTTAAAATCATACTTATATGGAATGTTTTACACCCTTACTTTACATTTAAAAAATCCTGTAGTTGCATTGAAATTTGAGTGAACTGTTATATTTTGTTTACTTCACTCTAAACAAACCGTTCAAAATAGGTCAAATTAAAATAAAAATCTTGATTTTTTTTTTTTTTTTTCAGAAATTTTGATATCACCATCGTCTGCATTAATGGAAGGGACTGCCGATGCCAGCACATCCAAACTTGAATATGGATGTTTTCTGGTTCCACATGATGATATGTTGGAAATCCACAAATAAGTGCTATTAAACTTTTCTGAAGGTAAGTTTTAGTTTTGGTCACCGAAAAAATGGTAAGAATGACAGACCTCTTGTTAAAATACAGACATAAGTGTGGAGTATTAACAGAAAACCCATACTTCTTTGCTGTCCCTGGAACCACGACATCGTGTTACCGTGGAGCCGACGTAATCCGTTACTTGAGGGCTGAGGTACCACTAAAGTATCCCAATAGAGTAACAACAATTGCTATTAGAAAGGAGGCAGCTACGTTAGCCGCTGCCTATGGAATAACAGAATCCCAAGTTGACCAGCTGGCAACTTTGTGGGTCATAGCTCAACTACATATAAGAAGTTCTACAGATTACCGGAATCTACCTATCAAACAGCAAAAATAAGCCAGTTCTAACTTAACATTAACAGTGGGGAGAACCTAATAGCGGGGAAAAAATAAGCTGCAAAGTCAACATTAGGTAACAATCAAGAGTCAACCAAAACATCAAAACAACAAAATAAGGAGACAGCTTTGGTCTGATGATGAGTCGGATGAGAAATACGAACCAGGTGTTAGTAAAACTAACAGGGAAGTTAAGAAATGGACGGAAGAACAGAAGGCAGCAATCAAATTTGAGATGAAGAATTTTATTGCCTTGAGGAAAGTCCCTTGCAAAGACAAGTGCAGAGAATGCCTATCAAAACATGAATGCCTAAAAGAAAAGCGTTGGAGTGACATTAAAAACTATGTCAAGAACCTGGTTTGTCCCATAAGAAATTTGAATTAGTAACTGTAAATTTTGTTTGTGTGTAATTAGCTGGCAATTTATAATAAATGACTTATACACTGTATGTAGTTTGTAATTAGATGAGTAACTAAAATAAAATTATCATCAAGGATGTTTATGAAGTAGTTTTAGTTTAGGCCTACTATTATATTTCCTTAAAGTGAATTTATTATCCTTGATTTATTACAAAACAGCGAGAGCTGTTTTAAGTTATAAGTTAAATGGACGTATTAATTAAACATTTTTTATTAGTTTGATATATAAATGTTGATAAAAATTACAAATCAAATAATATTTATTTTCGTAAATATTTTAATAACGTTACTAGCAATTGATTACGACTTTGGTAGTATGTTTTGAAAAAAAAATTGTGATTGTTTAAAGAGTAACTATTACATATTCAAAAATATATCCTGTTTTAAATATAATTTGTGAACAATGAAAAATCAGTGTTTATCGTATTTTTCAGTTGTGTTAAGCTTAAATAAAAATATAATTTTTAAATAGTCATTCCTACTTCCGTTAGAATACTAGCATTAAAACAAGTCTTCATAAGTCCCGAACGGATATCTCTGCAAATTAACCAGTCGACCGTTTTTATCCATCACAATTCTTCTCAACTTGAGATGTCAAATCCTTGTCATGCCGCTTAAAAACAGTGTATCTAGTACTGTATGAAAATTACCAACAATCTATTTTAGTTATTTAAAAAAATAAATAAAATAATAAAATAAAATCTTCAGTATATCATGTTTTATCTCAAAATTTTGATTAATTTGAACCTAAATTTCATATTAATCGGACCATTTTTACTTTGTTTATGCAATGCGTCACTATTTTAAAACTTGAAAAAAGGTTTTATCATCAATTTAGTGGAAGATACGGCTACAGCAGCAGCAACATTAGGCCTAACGAGGACAATGCAGAGTAGGCCTATCATCAGGTGGTGAATTGGCCCAGCCTTTATCATGTCTAAGTAAAACTAGGATGTTTTATGGGTTTTCAGTTTTATAACACTGTCGCATTCCACATATCAAGTATATATTCTTAGTATTTAAATCTATTCTTCCCACCCTCTCGAAGAAAGTGGTTTAAATTTGAAATTCATATTTTCTAATGTTCTAGCTGCTTCATTTAAATAAATAGAGATGATAAATACAATATTATATTTTTTAGAACCATCCAAGTAGCTTATTAATATTTTGTTACAGACGCGTTTCAAATAATGTGATTCATCATCAATTTTTTCTTCTAGATTTTTCGAACCACAGGAGTTTGTTAAATATTAAAACACAAAGTCAAACTATACATATAAAACACATATAAAACCTATTATCAATTAAAATAAATAATTTATATAAATGTCGTGCGATGCGCTTCGTCTGAGTTCTTGTACTTCACTCAAAGTTGTTTACTTCCTATATGTATATGACTTGATGTACTTATCAAGTCATATGACTTATATGAAAACAAACTTAGTTTGTTTTCAAAACAAACTGTTTGAAAATGGAAATTTTAACTATGATTACAATATTCTAAGGGAATGAACCAGAAACACCTTTTCTTTGCATTATACATAGTACAGTTTATATAAATGTCATAAAATGGACCTATTTATATGAAACTTAGTATCAAATTAATCGAAATTTTGAGACGAAACCTGCATAATTGAAGAATTTGTATAATTGTCTAATAGAATTGAAATATATTGTAGGTAATTAGCATACATTACTTGATTCATCATGAGTTTCCAGTCGGCATGACAAGGGTTTGAAAACGCAAGTTGAGAAGAATGGTGACAAATAAAAACGGTCGACTGGTGAATTTGCAGATATATCCTTTCCGGGACTATAATTGCTAAATAAACCACACCTCCTGAGAATCTTTTTCTAGTGTTATTTCGTTGAAATAAGCGCCTTTTGAATTTTGGCGGTAACTTCATTTAGTGGATAGCAATTTTAGAATTTATATTAAATTTAGTAGGTTCTATAATAATTTCTTTAAAAAAACATTAATTACAATACGAAGCATGCCTATATATTAAGTCTATTTTGTACCATTTTTTCTAAACGATTTAGATATTTAAAATTTTTTTATAAACTATTACATAATAAGGTATCAAGTAATATTATTCATTATCACTGTTATTCTAATAATTATACCGATTGTCGCACGAAAAGAAAGTGTAAGCATATACGCATTCGATTTACTGTTAGGTCTCCCTACTCTTCCATTCTTACATCGATAATTTATAATACGAACAGACTTTAAAATATGATCTCAGGTTCACAGATTAGATAATACCCAGGTCACCCAGCGTGGTCTCGGTATAAATATTAATCCGAGAGTGTGGCATCAGCCGTGACACTCGTCTGCTCTGAATTGTGTGTAAAATTGAGAAGTGTGTATTTTGAGAAACCTTACAGGCGAGACATCTAGCGGGCATAACGACAAATTAGCCGTAGACTCTTAATGGCGCTACCGAGGACTTTACTACCGAGGACTCTGTTTCAGGTCCTCGGTTCTACTCGAGTCCTCGGTAGCGGCATTAAGAGTGTACGTGACGTCCCCCCTAATGCCGTATACAAACCCACACACACACACACACACACACACACACACACACACACACACAATGCAAAACGTGTGATTATCTGAATGTGTGATTATCTAAGACTTACAGGAGGAAAAAATTAATCTAGCCAATTGGAAAACAAATTTTAAAAACTAACATTTTGAAACTCAAATTTAGTACCAAAATCTGAATACAGTGAGTGCCTCATCTATATTGTCGCATAGTACGTAGAATAGAGAAAGTTTTCTTATGGACAAACATCGACGTTGAGTTTTTTTCAAGAAATAATGGTTTTGAGTTCCTCCAAGTTCAAAAAGTATATTTGAAAAATATATCTGTCTATCGTATGTATTAAATAATCGCTTAAGAGTTATTGTTAAAGAACGGTAAGTGAAGAATCTGTCTTGATAGCATGAAACATCAAACGGTCATGCATGTTTGACCAGCGATTTCAGACAAATATTTGTGAAAATTTATAACCTAAACTCATGTACCAAACTGCATATAATAAAATGGTGATTCGTACATAATGTGGAAAATAACGAGATAATAACGAGATAAACCCTGACCGGTGTGGGTTGTTTAGGTTTTTATTAACAAATTAATTAAGAACAGTAATTTTCATTTACTTGCTCTATGGCTTGTTGGGAGATATAATTTTCACCAAAGATCGAATTTGATATTTTTGAAAGATTCCTTTTACTTATATCAAATTTACTAATCCTTTTACTTTTACAGATAATTTCTAAACCGGTATTATTGAAAATATGGTGCCAATTACGTTAAATTGAGCCCTTAGGTTTCAAATTTTATCAAAATTTGTTAAAATAGATTTTGAGATTTGGTTTAGGACAACTTGTTCCTATATTTTAAACTTGATTGGGGTTTTCTATAGGAGTTTGAACACCGTTTATTAACGCATATTTTATTCATAGTTTTAAAACATACGCCCTCTCGTCTTCCTGGATATAAGTACAATATATCAAAAACACACTCCTACAAAAAATTTCAAGACAAAACGAGAAATAATTAATTAGAAACTACCATGGTCCAAATAAAGTTGATCATCTTTGTTGACAATTAGAGAATGGTCTACTATATAAAAAATAAAGCACAAAAAAATCTTAAAACAAAATTAGCAAACTTTATCTTTGAATGGGCTCCGACTCTAACAAAATACCTTTAAATCCAAAATAGATAAATACAAATTGTTAGTCCACATTGTTGTCACTTGTTTTTGTGATTGTAAACAAGTGAATGGCATTTCAAAGCCCCTCTTGGCCGTGTCCCATGTTTCAGCTCTGCATAGTTGAATTCAGTTCAAAGAATGTGTTGAAGTCTGAATGAATCACAGCACTATCTCTTATTATGACTTAGTTGTTATCCGAGTTGTGTTCGTCTTTAATTGTTTACAAAAGTAAAGAACTCCCCAATCAATAGAGTATAAACATCACACCAGACATTTGAGAAGAGACCACAGTCCGCTTTTGTTTATCTTGGTGATTAGAGAGTCACGTCACTATTTAGAGTAAAACAACACCCGACCCGAACACTAAACTTTATACTAAGTTGTAGCCTACTACAGCTGATTTATAATCTCCAAGTCTTTCAAAGAGTGTATTAGTAGAGTTCATTAATTATTAAACATTTGGGAATTTGCTAAAGAAATATATACAGTAATATACAGTGTTTATATATTTCTTCGTAGTGTCCGTTAGACTAAGGAAACTACTAATTAAGACGAAAATGTAGAAAAACACTTGGAAATATAAGTACACAATGTTTTAACCAGGCTGGAATCTATGTCACCTTTACCAGTTTAAAAATCCGAACTGTTGTGAGATAAGTACACCTCTAAACAAAATGAACTACACCGTTCAGTAGTGCAAACCATAAAAAAGCTGAATATTATTTAAATCAAATTTAATTCAGGGAGTGAAAACTAACTCTTAGTAAGAATCTTCTTTGAATTTAGAAAATAAAATTAATTATAATAAAACAATCATGATTAAAAAGCAAATTTAGAATAACGAGTGTTACCATTTAAATTGTAGCTTAAGCTAAACACAATCTAGGGACGAAATAAATCAATTAATGTCTTATTTATTATACATTTGAACTATGTCCTGCCATATAACACTTATACTAATAAGAAATTGAATATTTAAATAAACAATAATAAGCATAATATGTAATCAGAATTTGTCATGTGTTCTTAAAGTCCTGTTAGTTTTCCATGACTTTGTTTGATTGTATATACTATAACCTTTGTTATTTATTTTTAATTAATTACTTTGATTAAAACACAACTACGTTATCATATTTAAATTATTTATTCTTTAAAATACAATTTGCACCTAAAGTTGGGTGCCAATATATAACAGTTGAATTAATTAAAATCTTCAAATTAATTGATGCACATATGAGTATTCAAATTTATTCATCTTATCACTAAATCTCATCCATTCAACTTAAACTAGACATAAACATTTATAACACAATGAAATACTTAATTCTAGAACATAGCAATTTTATTATTATTATTAGGTGCATCAAAATCGTATCATTAATTGTAAATTTAATTTAGTCTTTATATTTTAATATCTCAATTGTTTTATTGATTTGTTGGGCGCCAGGTATAATTTACCAATTATATAATGAAGTTACTTTGATTGCTCTTTGAAATTTAAGTTTAAATGGCTCTCGGCCTAGCTCAGATTTTATTTAAAGTGGGGCGTGGTTTCTTTGGTAACCTGAAGTAAAGAACTACAATAACTAATCAGATAACTTATCGTGGTTCAGTAGCATGGAATGATGTCTTCTTGGAGTTTTACAGGTGAGATGATCCCTCGAACTTATGGCAGATATCACAAGAAACTTAATCCAATTTATAGGCACTTTGACGATCTCGAAGCTTGAACTACCTCACTCTGTTGCTTGAATTCTTGGTCAATTAATCAAAACTCTTCTTTAACTTTACGATGATTTTAATATAATTCGATGACTTAAAACTTTTCTTCAACTTTACGACGATTTGGCGAACTTCGCCCTGTTCCTAGTTCCTCTCCCTTGCGACGCTCGTTCTTCACTGCTTTTTCTGATTTTTGAATTCTTACGCAGAGTTTTTCCCGTTTTACCCCTTCTTCGCTTATTTCTGGATGACGCTTCTTTTTGGTTGGTTGGATTTGATTTTTCAAACTCTAACCGTCTTTCAAAGTTCGTTAAATCTTGTTTCTTAGCTGAGTTCAACGTACCTCTGCCTAGTTTTTTGTCTCTTTTTCTTTTGTTAACTTGGGCGTACACAAACTTTCTAATTTCCCATGTTGTCACATTACATAACTCAACTCTTCCTATTTAATTTGTCACGCTGCCCTCGCCCTTTCAATAATTTTGTAGTTTCGAAGTATTGTTTCCTTAGAAATCCTTTAACAAAATTTATTATGTGTTGGAGTGACGTTTATGTTTGACATTTATTTCTAACTGACAAGGTTTAAACATTTTGAATTGGACAAAGCTTTTACTTAGGGCTTCTCAACGTTACATAAGTCCCAAGAAATTTTATGTTAATTGCATAATTAATGATAAAATTTGCTTTTGATACACCTTTACACTAAACTTATTTTAATAATACACATATACATATCGTAACATGGACTATGACCTACTCTTACTCTCATTTAAAAACCCATTAGAATTACTGTCCCTTTAAATGACTTTATGACCTACTCTTACTCTCATTTAAAAACCCACTAGAATTACTGTCCCTTTAAATGACTTTATGACCTAAACTGCGGTCAACCTTTTTTCTTAACAATGGCATTGTCTAGAATCCCACGTCAACAAACCCTTCTTGTAAACCCCAATTAACATTGTTCCCTTGACCCTCTTCAACTGTAGGACATGTGTTTGTTTACCTTTTATTTTACAGTTAAATTCATTTATTTTTGTTTACTTAACTCTCTAATTAATTATGAAACCTTTTTAATAATCTACAATTAAATATACCTCGGATGTGAGTTTTATTATTTTTAATACTAGCTAACTTATAAGTAGTTTTTCCTATCTTAGAGATTACGGTGTATGGTCCTTCATATAGTTCACAGAACTTGTGATATCGTTTTTCAATTGTGCTTGACGGAATACAAGCTCTTACTAGTACTAAATCATTTATCTGATATTCGGTTGGTGGATGCAGTTCATTGAACTTCTTAGCGAATTTTTCCCTTTTATTTTTAATTCGTAAGTATATTTCTCCGTGGTCAATGTCGTTTGTTTCTGTGTTGCCTGGATTAATTAAATATTTTTTCCAAATTCGTGTCGGACGTGTATTAAATTGTACTTCTAATGGTGTTGACTCAATTGTATCATGGTATGATTCGTTCATGAAACTTTCCACAGTTTCAAGTAGCCTTCCCCATTCTTGGTGATTGTCAGGTAACAGGATCCTGAAAAGTTGACCTAGATTTCGCATTACTCTCTCCGCCAAGTTGCTTTGTGGATTTCGTATTGCAACGGTTCTTTGTCTAATTCCCAGTTCTTGTAACCCTTCTGTCCATTTTTTGGATGTAAATTGTGTACCATTATCCGAAAGTATGTATTTTGGTAATTGGACTTCTTTAATGTATTTCCTGATTTGATTTAATGTTGTTACGGTTGTTGTGTTTTTTACCTTATACAATTTTGTGTATTTAGAAAATGCGTCAATCACTACTAAGATGTACCTTGACCCGTAGACTGACCGAGGCAATGGTCCGTAATAGTCTACACACACTAGTTCACCCTTACCTTTTGGTATAATAGGCGTAAGTTCTGCGTTTCTACCTTTGTTGTCATGTTTACATTTTTGACATCGTAAACATTTAATTATTATATCCCTGACCTTTTTAGCGACTTTGTCTCCCGTGAAATCTTCCTTAAAATTATGGTAACATTTGCTTATTCCTATATGTCCGCAAATTTCATGAATTTCCTTAATTAATACTTCAATGAATTTTTCTGGAATCATTAATTTCCACATTCCTCTTTCCTTGCGAAATAATTTTTTTTCAAACAATTTATAACATTCTAAAATTTTTGGATCATTTTCTTCTAATTTACCTACTATATTCCTAAATTTTATATCCTTCTTCTGTAAAACTTCTATATTTTGTAACTGTTCGCCCACTTCTGGATTAAACTTCTGTAACACTAATTGGATTTGTACAAGTCGGTCCTCCCCATTTTCTTGTGAACATTCTCCATCCTCTGGGAATCTGCTCAATGTATCTGCAACAATATTTTCTTTTCCCTTGCAGTGTCGAATTTGGATGTTATACTCCTGAATTAATAAGATCCACCTCGTCATTCTAGCGTTAAGTAGTTTGCATTGGTTAATGAAAGTGATCGCCTTATTGTCAGTTATAACGGTTATTTTTCTCCCTAATAAATAATTCCTAAATTTCCTTAATCCTAATACTACACTATACAATTCTTTTTCGGCAGTGCTATAAAATCTCTCAGCCCCTTTAAATGTTCTGCTTGTAAATCCTACTACAGCAATGTTATTCTGGTCATCGAGTTGGTACAGTTGTGCTCCTGACGCAATATCGGACGCATCTGTCTGTAAGTAAAACATCTTTTCCATATTTGGGTGCTTTAACGTTACAGCCTCAATAAATTCCTCCTTTACAGCTAAAAAACTCTGGTTAATACTATTTGTCCATTTAAATTTTGTTCCTTTCTTCAGTAGTCCTTGTAATGGAGCTGTTGTTTGTGCGTAATTTTTTGAAAACCGGTGGTAGAAATTTGTTAATCCTAAAAAGCTTTTTAATTGTTTTGGTGTCTTAGGACGCGGAAAATTTTGAATTGCCATCATTTTTTGCTCTTGCGGTTTGATACCATCTGTGGTGATAACAAAACCTAGATAATCTATTTCTTTCCTGCAGAACATAGATTTCTCAAAATTTACTGTTAAGTTGGCGTCTTGAAATACCTTTAATATTTTTTCTAATTGGTCCACATGATCTTCCCAGTTTTGCGAAATACATAAACAGTCGTCCACATACATAATTAGATTCCTTTTAACTTCTTCCGTCAGAATTGAGTCCAAACCTCGCGTTAAACTTGCTAAGCTTGTGCTCAACCCAAACGGAACGGTTTTGTACCTGTAGCACAATCCTTTGTACAGAAATGCCGTGAAATCCTTGCAATCTTCGTGCAACGGGATTTGCCAAAAACTGCTAGTTAGGTCTAAACTACTCATCCAACTGATCTTCTTACCGATTGTCAATAACTCTTGGATTGGTCGAATCCCTTCGTAATCCGGTATGGTTCTCGCATTTATAGTCCTGGCGTCTAAACAGATCCTTACGCTCCCATCTTTCTTACATACAGGTACTATAGGATTAATGTATGCGCTGTTTGCTCTCTCGATGATCCCATAACTTAGCATTCTCTGAATCTCTGCATCAACGGCTTCTCTAAACTTAGTTGCTACTGGCCAACTCCTCTGACAGTATGGTGTTCTATCAGTTACTTGAAATTTATGGTAATAAGTTGAAATTAATCCTGGTTTTTTGCTGAAAACTGTTTTATATTTATTAAATATGCTGTATAACCGCTGCCTATTCTCAAGTGGTACATGTTCCAAATTGCTTATTTTGTTTATATCAAATTCATATTTATCCTCTTCAATTTGTAGGCAATTATTCAAACTTTCAATATTAACTTCTGACGAATCCTCGAATTTAATTTCCTTTCTACCAACTCCATAGTTTAATTTATTTCCTATTTCTAACTTATTATTAATAAAATTGACGATTGCATGATTTCTTGATAAAAACTCTAACCCAAGTATACAATCTCGAATTAGTTCTGGTACTATTATAAAATGCACGGCGATTAATTCTGTTCCTAACTTAACTTTAATGAAAATTTGTTTTTTAACACTTTTGGAACGCAGACCTAATGCTCCAATAACTTTTACTCCTGCTACCGGTAATTCTTCAAAAACTCCTAAATTTAATTTATTTGTGTTGTAGAAAGATTCAGATATCGAATTTACCTCACAACCTGTATCGATTAACGCTCTGACCTGTACACACTCATTAAAAACTAACTTAATTTCTGGACATTTATTAATGTCATTAATTATATCGCTTGTGTCGTGATTGTCCTCTAAATAATCTTTTAAATCGGTGAATAAGGTATTTATGGTTGCCTTGTTCTTATCCGCTAGGTCTACATTCCATTCCAACTTTCACTTTTGCCCTCTTCCGTCCCTGTCTGCAGGTTGTCGACCTTCCCAACGGTTCCCTGGTCCATTTTTTATGTCGGCACGCACATCTGGTTTTCTGTAAACATCCCTATTCTGACGTAACGGTAAATGTCTACTGTTGTACCCATTCATTTGTCCCCAAGGCCTGTTTACAACTTCTCCCTCTCTCTCGTCGCGTGGATAGGATGCCTTATAATTACCATTTCTTTCTTCGTAACTATTAATGTGTCGCACATCTGCCTGTCGGAATTCCATCAATAGTTTTACAAATTCCTGCTTTGTTTTCACACCCCTGGTGATAACAGCAATTAGTGTAGTTGGGTGAAAGTGCTTAGCGATTTTTTGGACTAACTGGGCTTCTAAAATCGGCGGTTCTAACTCTGAACATTCCAACATCATGTTCTCCACATATGTGATAGCTTCATCCCCAATTTTTCCTTTAAACTTTCCGAATTCCAACCTGTCTCGGATGTTTGCTTGTATCATTTCGTTAAAATATTTATCCATAAATATTTTTTCAAAATCTTCGAAGTTTTTAACTTCCCTACGGTGTAGAAACCACCATACACATGCTTCATCTTTTAAATATCTATCTAACCAATACATGTTCCCTTGATGTGTGTAACTAACGCTAACTTCTTTTATGATCCTTAAAAATTGCATTGGGAATCTTTCTTTTCCTGTAAAACTAATATCCCTTATCTCTGGTTCCCTTATTATGATACCATCCCTTGTTTTTAAATTACTTAATCTTTCATCTACTTCTGTCACTTTATTTTTCATTTCGTCCGTTTGTTTCTGATATTGGTTAATTTTTTGTGAATTTTCTTGGCATTGTGATTCGATTTCTAGAATTTTATTATTAGATCTAGCTTGACTTTCCTTTACCTTATCAATCTGAGCGTCTACGTTAATTTGATTTTCAGTTAAATTTTTGTTTACGGTGATTTCGATTTCTTTAATGCTCTCTTGCACATCCTTTTCTACTTCCACGACTTTACTTGCAATTTCTTTTAAATTTTCTCTTAAATCTTCGCACTTATTACCTAATTTATCGGTGAAATTTTCTTCAATTTTATTTAATTTATCATTCATTTCCGTCCTAATTGTCTCGGCTGTGGTATCCGATCTTAATTTAATTTCTTCGAGCTTGTTCTCGAATCTCTCCGCAAATTCATTAAATTTTCGGTCCATTGTCTCCGCATTTTGACTAACATTGCCACTAAGTTCTTCTAATTTTTTATTATTTTCCTCGAGCTTTTTATTTTGTTCTGCGAATTTTTTATCGAGCCTTGCTTTTAGAATTTCCGCATTTTTATTAATTTCTTCGAAATTCTTTTTATTAAGGGCTTCCGCATTTTTACTACTTTCTTCAAATTTTTTATCGATGCTTGTTTTTAGGATTTCCGCATTTTTATTACTTTCATCAAATTTTTTATTAAGGATTTCGATTAATTCGTTTAATCCTACCGTTGGGGTCCCATACACCTTTAAATTTTCACTCTCCCCTGAATTATTACCCTCATTAGTATTACTTTCACTATTATTAATCCCTATAGCTCTATCCATTTCTGATTCTATCCCCATTTGATTATTAATCTCCTCATCAAACCCCATTGTTATTTGGTTATTTGCCATCTTTTTATAATTTTTTATCCTATTACTACGTCTTAACATTAAATTAATTATATCTAATAGTCTTTCTGTCTCTTATCTTATAATGCTACCTTCAGGTTACACCACGTGAACTAAATTTTAATTTTAATTAAACCACGAGTTGGACGCCAATTATAACCTTTGTTATTTATTTTTAATTAATTACTTTGATTAAAACACAACTACGTTATCATATTTAAATTATTTATTCTTTAAAATACAATTTGCACCTAAAGTTGGGTGCCAATATATAACAGTTGAATTAATTAAAATCTTCAAATTAATTGATGCACATATGAGTATTCAAATTTATTCATCTTATCACTAAATCTCATCCATTCAACTTAAACTAGACATAAACATTTATAACACAATGAAATACTTAATTCTAGAACATAGCAATTTTATTATTATTATTAGGTGCATCAAAATCGTATCATTAATTGTAAATTTAATTTAGTCTTTATATTTTAATATCTCAATTGTTTTATTGATTTGTTGGGCGCCAGGTATAATTTACCAATTATATAATGAAGTTACTTTGATTGCTCTTTGAAATTTAAGTTTAAATGGCTCTCGGCCTAGCTCAGATTTTATTTAAAGTGGGGCGTGGTTTCTTTGGTAACCTGAAGTAAAGAACTACAATAACTAATCAGATAACTTATCGTGGTTCAGTAGCATGGAATGATGTCTTCTTGGAGTTTTACAGGTGAGATGATCCCTCGAACTTATGGCAGATATCACAAGAAACTTAATCCAATTTATAGGCACTTTGACGATCTCGAAGCTTGAACTACCTCACTCTGTTGCTTGAATTCTTGGTCAATTAATCAAAACTCTTCTTTAACTTTACGATGATTTTAATATAATTCGATGACTTAAAACTTTTCTTCAACTTTACGACGATTTGGCGAACTTCGCCCTGTTCCTAGTTCCTCTCCCTTGCGACGCTCGTTCTTCACTGCTTTTTCTGATTTTTGAATTCTTACGCAGAGTTTTTCCCGTTTTACCCCTTCTTCGCTTATTTCTGGATGACGCTTCTTTTTGGTTGGTTGGATTTGATTTTTCAAACTCTAACCGTCTTTCAAAGTTCGTTAAATCTTGTTTCTTAGCTGAGTTCAACGTACCTCTGCCTAGTTTTTTGTCTCTTTTTCTTTTGTTAACTTGGGCGTACACAAACTTTCTAATTTCCCATGTTGTCACATTACATAACTCAACTCTTCCTATTTAATTTGTCACGCTGCCCTCGCCCTTTCAATAATTTTGTAGTTTCGAAGTATTGTTTCCTTAGAAATCCTTTAACAAAATTTATTATGTGTTGGAGTGACGTTTATGTTTGACATTTATTTCTAACTGACAAGGTTTAAACATTTTGAATTGGACAAAGCTTTTACTTAGGGCTTCTCAACGTTACAATACACATTTAAATTGATGATGTACCGGTACTAACCTTATCGATATATCCATTTTGACGTCTACTGAGTTCATAAAAGTGGTTTTTGGAATAATGTTTGTCAATCATTTGTCTGTAATATATGCAGTGCTCTGCAGATCAAACGCCTGGGCTAATTTCAATAAATATTTGGTATGTAGGTATATTTTGGCCATATCTCAGAAGTAGTAGATTTAAAGTACATCAATTTCTGATACTGGTTTTAAATTTATTGGTTAATAATGGATTGTTTATAGCATTGTTATAATTTACTCACACAATTATCAAAATTGGTTTATATAAAAACTAATACAGTCTAAAAATTAGGCCTTTATGGTTCCAACAAAAAATTTAAATATCTCTAAGTAAGGTAACTATCCGATCAATTCATCATAGGGAATGGTCTACAAGGTCATGCACTAAACACTTGAGAGAAGAAGCTGATGGTAGCTAACCCTATTGACACAGTAGTTTATAAAACTGTCAGTTTCATGTTTTGATGTTATATGTTTATCATTTGATGAATACTTTCCAACGTCGTATATTAATTTCTATATTCACAAATGTCTGAATGAAATATAAAAATATTAATTTTAAATACAACTATTATTGAAAAATACAGCATATAAATTGCAAATACGAGTTTTTAAAGAATATGTTTTCAACTATGAACCATCTTAGAAACTATAATAAACACAGTATTCTAATTTGATTAGTTAGATACTACATAAGCACTAAACGACTTGTTGAAATACGCTGCGAAGCTCTGCAATACGCGTGAAAGTGTGAGCGTGCTAGTTACGAAGAATAAGCGTTTAAACAATTTTGTTGTTGTTGAAAACTAAAAGAGTTTATCATTATCTTTCATTTTTTTCACGAAGCTATGGGGATAAATAGATTTACCTTTTTAATAATAAAATACTAAATATTCAGACTAAGCAAGATATAACTGATTATTTCCATTTATTACAATAAACGCTTTTCATAAAATTTGTTTCTTTACATTATTACCTCCCACAGCGACAATCTCCGCCCACTTCTTGGCTGGATGGTGCTGTCACATATATTACTTAGGCACGAATCACAAATATGTTACGCGCTGTAGCACAAACCCTCTTCACGTCCATAATTCTTCATTCTCTATACGTTGCATATCCAAAGCTCATAAACAAGACATTGTATAGTCTACCATATATCACAAGACATAATGTTAATGAACGGTAGAGGTGGGTTTCTGAGACGGTTTCGGGTAGCCAAGCCCATCCATAGGACCAGATGGCTGAAGTAAGTTTCTGGGATTTGTCTACTTGATCTATGTAGATATCGTTCGGCGAAATGTTTTGACTTCCTCTACGACACACACGTTTTGAGTATAATAAATAATAACATATTGTCAACATGATAAAATTTTAAATTTTGGTTTAAAAAAATATTAATATTTCTCTTACCTACCATAACCTGAAAAATATCCTTGTTGATGATACAATTTGACGAACATTTTGTTTAGTGCTCAAAATACAATTCTTATTTTTATATTAGTATTTGAAACAAAATATACATAAACTAAAAGATAGCCTAACAAAGCGAACTATAGTCCACCATCATTTTTGTAATGAAAATTTCAAACCAAGCAGACATTATGTTGCCATGTAATGATATTTACTTCTCTTTGTATTCAATATTCTCAAAACTTGTAATCGGTAATAGAAAATGTGATCACTGTTGCGAATATTGCTCGTAGAAATCAGAAGAAATTTATAAAATGTTTATCATAATTTTTTTAATGTTTCATAATATATTAATTTATCTTTCTTTCTAGACTGCAATAAAAAAGAAGATATATATATACTGAATTTGTATGATCATCAGTAAATATTAAAAAAGAACAAAGCCAATTCATTACAAAATAATTTAAGAAATAAAATCGTACTGCATTAAGAAAAATCAATAAATCTCAAGTAGACTACAAAAGCTATTAATTCGTACAAGTTGTTAAATATTTGCTGTTGGACTATATTTCATTTCAAACCAACAAAGAGCATTTTAAATAAAGTGAGAACAACAAATTTAGTGAATATTATATCTTATATCTTAATTACATAATTATTTGGTAATATTTATTATCATTAGTAGTCTCGGTACCTGGAATTTTAATTAAATAAGGTTTATTACCGTGTATTTTGATTATAAATATTCAACTATTCTTCAACTTCTATATCCTCTTTCCCACAATATTTTTTAAACAGATCTAAATATTTTGTACGTATGTGCGTAAAAGACGTACAACAGTATACCATATTTCAAGTTAATAGCCGAAATCGTTAGCGAGTTAGAAGAGCGTTACAGACGAACAACCAAGTGATTATAAGGGTCCTTGACTACGGCTATTAAAGGACTAATTGTTTGTAATAACTTGAGAAAAAGCTGGCATTACTATGAGCAACAGCCTAAAGTTTTAGTTAAAGTCATAAAAAGTTGTTGTATTTTACAAGTGAATAGATTAACTATAATTATTTAACCTTTTATTCTGTTAATATTTGTTTTCTTCTTCCTTTTCGTTAGGAATCACTCACTCCATCACTACCTATAAATTGGGTCGTTCTCTAAAACTTTCAAATAGTACAAATAACAATTTAATTTTTTTTTTTAAGATTAAAATAACAAAGTTATTTTAACAAAACCGTAGGAATGACACATGAAAACCATGTATTATTTTATAAACTTCATCCTGTTATAATCGAAAACCTACTAACTACAAGTTGAATTCATAAGTTGATAATTAAAAAAAAATGTACGTAAAGTAACAACATATTTTTTATTAACACCTAATAATAACAGTTATTTTATTTTTAAGTACGTAAGCACAAAATATTCAACACACAATATTGAAAATTTTAAGGAAAAAATAAGAATGAAAAAACTGACGCATGTTCTTAGATCTAAGACATTGATTTTTCTGTAGCAAAGATAAATAGTTGTAAACGTTTTGAAGTGGGTATTTTATATTTTTGGAATAAAATAAAATAAATAAATATTATATTATACATTATCAGTTTATATATGTATAACATGTGCCCACTAAATGAGGTAAGATATACAAACTATAAAGCAGATATTGTGCCTAAAACTCTGTAATCGTATTTGACAATAAAATTTTTAATCAATTACTTTTCAAGAATAAAAGTATTTAAGTATTTAATTACTATTCGACAACATCATTATGGCGTTCCTAATTAGCTTCAAGATTACAGTATTTAATTCCTGGCTTCCCACAAAGTAAGCTAAAACATTTAATTAATATTTTGCAGTCCCTGTTCTTCAGATTACAATTCTCTTCCAACGTAATTCTTTTGAAAAGACTTCATACCCTCTCCAGTAAACAAATTACAGATCATTAAAAAGTGTACGTTAAACTAAACAAAAGAAACCGGCTTTCTGGGCAAATTAAATTATCGCAGATTGTTGAACCCTCGTCTCAAAACGAGATACTTTTCTGACGAGGTTAAGTGAAGCGCAATTCCGAGTGTAAATCCTTTTCCCGCTGTCTTAAACAGAAATTTTGAAGAATTACAGAGAAAATGTAGCTTGACACCAGAAGTAAGGGAGTCGTAAATTATGCTAGGCCATTTCAGACTGAAGAGAGGAAAATTGTGTGTTAGTAGTAGAAGGGGTAATAGCAAGGTACAGAGGGGGAGGGGGAGGTTCGAGACAAAGACGTATGTCTTGTGTAAATTGTGTGTTTACGAGTTAAAGAATGAGTTCGGCTTCTACAGTGCCCCAACGTAAAGTTCTGAGACATTGTCGCTAGGCACATTTAAACCCGTGTTTGTGTTAAACAGTTAGTACGGACACCCACTTCAAAACGATAACAATACCTGTTTAATATTCATTATAGAAAAATGCAGGTGAATTTGTGTCGTTTGGTTTATATGTATTTAACATATACTTTAAACCAGAACAATTAATCATCCGCGACCTACGGAACCTCAGTGTCCTCCTTCAAGACCAGTATTGCTAACTTGTAAATTTAAATTATTAGCATGAAAATAATTGATGGCAATTGTATCAAAAGATGATTTAATCTCTTTTGCTTTATGGTCTCCATTTTTGTCTCGTTTTTTTTTCGACGCTCTCTCTTTTAGATACATTCATACGCATTAAATGTAACTTAACGAGGACTCTATTATAATGAAACATATAACATGAGTTTATTTTCGAATTATTTACACATTTTTTTTTTTCCAAAAATCAGGTGAAATGTGTTAATATAAATGTGATGGTGTATCGTTTTTTGTTGTTGTTTAAAGTTGTAAAACCTCTCGGTCAACATCGCCCTGAAGAAAAAAAACATAAAATAGTGAAGACAGTAGCCCTCGAGTACTCTAATAGCGTCAAGGTCGGAAATTGGTTAAGAGAGACCTAATAGGAAAGAAGAAAGAGAGGAATCTAACCTAAGACTCGATATAAAGAGTTGTAAATCTGACTGAGGTACCTCGGGATCGCCACAGACGTACTCTCAAGTGATAAATAATTTAAAACGCTTCAAAGCTCATATTTGCAAAAGCGATGACGATTTCATGAACGTAATGAAGTTTAACAAGTTTTTCCAAAATTATTTTCTTTCATAAATTACTAATACTTGTCACCGAGCATCTAAGAACAAGTTAGTAGGAGCAGCTCTTAGGAATGTAGTGTTAAAATTACCTGAAGGCGGTACCATTCAAAAAGCTTTCCTAATAATTTTGGTAATATAAACTCACAAAAGACAAGTGTATGCCGAAAGCTTTGATTTCTGGAAGAGCCTTTAATTGAAATTGTTTCTTAATTTGACTAATATACAATTATTAAAAAATATCAACTACATTAATTTACGATTATTTAAACGTGTTCAGAAAAACAATAATTTCTCCGGTAGATCTCACCAAATGCAAGAGACCAACACACCTTTCTCCAATTAAATATTATGAAGTGCGAAGGACATGGATGGATGGGACAAGAATGGTAAAGTGACGCGTGGTGTAAACAAAAGGAGTCGTGAAAGGCACACACCTGATACAATCGCTTCAGCTTTGTCTCAAGACAAGCGGATTGACGTGGAAAAGAGAGCCACTTCTCAAAGCGGCAAGAATGTTAACACGATCAGATTGTTTCCAGGCGCCGAATTGTAATAAATTCGTTTCATGTCCCTCGTTAAAGACTTTCCAATACACTTTGGAAAATTCAAAGAAGGGGTAGATTGATTGGAGGAGGTGAATGAAATGCACAAACAGCTGCATATGAATCGTTATAACTGCACAGTAGGGATTTTAAAGTGATTTGAAGTAAACGATAGGAATATTTAACATAAATTAAACAAAATTAATTTCAAAATATTTTAAGAGAGGGGAAGTCTCTTGGTTAACGATTGTGTTTCTTAAAGCTTAAATACAGTTAAATGTTTGTACGTTAATAGAATTCAACTTTATTCAGTTAAAACATTTGTCGTATAGATTTAATAGAACGTATTATCTAAAAAGAATATACATTTTTCGACAATAGAAAAAAGTATTTGAAAAATACCTATTCTGGTTCAATAGTTACTTATTAATAATGGATTGATCATATTATTTACTCGTATATGGTTTAACCGGACATATGTCATAGAATATGACAAATAATACACGATATTTCAAGAGTATAAATTAACAATCTTTATCAATTTCTATTATTAATATGGTTTAATCAGACGTTTGCCATCATTTGTGAACATGAAAATTAAAACACGATGTTTTGAGAGCATAAAGTAACTCTCGTTATCAATTTATACTCTCGGAACGTCATCAATTTATTTTCATATGCACAAAAGGATGCAAATATCCGATTAAACAATATTAATAATTTGAATATAATATGAATTTAGCAAAAATGTTGATTAGGCTTTAACCGTTATAAAACACATTTTTGAAATGAAAATGTCTTTAAAAATTGTTACCATCAAAATGGAAAACAATATTCAATTAGGCAAGTCCTTTTAAATGCGTCTAGCTTATTTGAAAAGCAACTGTTCAATATTAAAACAAATAAAATAATACACAAAAAAATGGCCGAAATATAAATGAGAGTTTAAAACAGTTCGCTCCAAATTGTCTCTCCGAGTTTTAACATTCCCTACTTTTTATTTCTGTCAAAAGCTTATTATATATGCATTACATTGTAACATCTTCAAAGAAAGTGTTGCACAATATCCTAGAGTACTTTAAACTTCGTGAAGTTTTCGAAAAAAATAATCAACAACAAAAATTATTATTTTAATATTTGAGGAAAGCTTTTTCCATTTAATGAAGAAACAAAAATAAACTACTATTGTCTGTCGTGAAATTCTTCGTAGACAGGAGGAACTAAGTTGGCAACAAACCGATTCTCAACGAGGATGTAAAGTTAAATTGAATGTAAGTTAGTGTTGAAATGATGGTATCTAGCTGATGAAGAGGAACCCCGGAGATAAGCAGGCTATAATTAACTAAGGTATCGTCTTGCTCATTGCCACTGCCGACTGGATAATTCGCCTATAATCAACTCATTTATTACATCTCAATGTTCTCTATAAGTTCCATAACTAGATAACTTATAATCAACTCTAGATTAATAACTTGAACACAATTTGTAAAACCAATGCAATATTTATTTGCAACCTGATATCTCTACGTTTACTAAAGTCAAATTGTATGAATTATATTTACTATAACGTATAAATAAGAAGGTTATGCCTATGTTTCTCTGTATTTAAATTATTTTGTATTTATAGTTTAACTCTGTAAACTACAAGGGTCTATTAAAAAAATTCTGATGACATAAAGTGTTTTTATATTTTTAGTAAACAGGCATTTTTTCCATAAAAATGTTGCTTATAATTTTCTTAAACATTTGTCTAAACAATACTAATAGGCAAAACGTTAAAATAATGGGGAAAAGAGTCTATTAATATATTTTCATAACACATGTAATCAACAATGAATAAATACTGAGCTGAATTTATATTTAGTTATTGTAGCCATGTATCACTGAGGAAGGCGACTTTGTCGTTGAAACACGTTTGTTTAAGTAAACGTATTTTATTTAACATACCTTATTTCAAGTCGATAATAGTTCCTTATATTATAGTATTGGCTTCATGTTTCGCTGCCATACGCAACATCATCAGGTCAGCTAATAGATGTAGCCAATATTATAATATAAGGAACTATTATCGACTTGAACTAAGGTATGTTAAATAATTAAAGTAGTTCTAAGGCAAAACAATGAATATATTTTTTGTGAGATCTTGTGTTTTATTTTCTTGAGTTTTATTCAATCATGTAATCATGTAATTTATACATAATTAAGGTCGCTTGTACACACAAATAAATAAATTGTACAACTATAGGTTCAATACTCACTGATTTGGAAACGATGATAATGTTGCGAAGTGTAACTTCTCGATATCTCGCAACGCTCCTGAAACAATGACAAGCTATTAAAATCGATTTGGTAAAGTAAGATAAAATGAAATATGTTAAGATGCCTCCCTCTTACAGTTCCATTAACGCGGGTATTTCTGCAAGTCTAGAGTGAGACAGAGAGAAATCTCGAATCATCAAAAACAATGTTCTGCTCTTTTTTAGTTTTTACGACATGCTTTAAATATTTAATACGATATCAGATAAAAATATATGAATAATTAAATAGGTAAAATAGTTTATTATTTAAATATTTATATATAATTATAGTTATAGCATGTAAAAGTAAAAACAATAATGAACATCTCGTATTAGTAAACATACTGTAGTCTATGTTTTACACACATCAAATAAAATGAAATACAAAAACATATCAATAATTTCCATAATACATTGTGACTGCTTTGGTAATTATTTCTATATCAATACTTAGGCTACGTCGAGCAGTCTATTTTGAATATTTCCTTTGTTACAGCTGTTTCGGTACTATCATACCATCATCAGACAACAAAACACTTTGAACATGTAAACACTAATACTATGTAAACACTAATAATAATATGTAAGCACATAAACAAATAGAATTGGTACTACCGAATAATTACCGTACACGTCAAATTTCAAATAATTTGAGTAAGTAGTGAACTAGAGCAAGAGTAGGATGTGGCCACATAAACATTATTTTTAATTTGACGTGTACGGTTTTTCGGTAGTAGCTACCAATTCGTATTTCTTTTATGTGCATTGTGTATTAGTGTTTACAAGTTCAAAGTTTTTTGTTGTCTGATGATGGTATGATAGTACCGAAACAGCTGCAACAAAGGAAATATTCAAAATAGACTGTTGACGTAAGTACTAATATAGAAATAAAAAAAACATACTATTTTTCCTACTAAGCTAAAATCGAATATTTATTATGGACAGGTTACTCCCCCTCACCCTTCCGCTGAACATACAATGAAATACTATTCAATTTGTATATAAGAAAATTAATTATTATAATGGAATGAGTTAACAATCAGTTTAACTCTAAATAATAAACTCATTGTCAGCTTCGGTTCCTTTTTCTCAAATTTCCATTTTAATAGTAGGTAAATAGTAGTAATAGAATGAAAAGTATAGTGTTTCATTTACAATTAGTGTAATCTAAAACACTCCAAACACAATCGTTCAAGTAACTTGTCAGTTTTGTTTTGTTTGATAGTTCTTGTGTTTCTTGTCACGAACACTGTAATTCTCAAAGAAGAAGAAGATATAAATAAATAACCGTTGAACTTTGCACCCTGACAAATAATCAGTCAGTTGTCAGTTGGAAGATTTCATACGACGGTTTATGTCTCGTCGTCGCTGGAGCTGAGGCGAGACATCTGTGGTGTAACCTTGCCACACGTTGCTTGTTTGTACGGAATTTAATGACAATCTGAATCTGATATTACTACACATAAACCGAAAACCCGGCAACATGTATAACACAAAATAACTTCATTCCAAGCTTCACAAATAAATAATACACCATAGGAAATTATTGCAGTAAATGAATTCACTTTGAGATCTTTGCCGGACCATTAGAGTAAGGCAAACTGTTCGCTGACTAAACATTAAAATTTATATCCCCATCTCACAAATTCCAGCTGTCACATATATAACAGGCGTTGGTTTCTGCCGTCGTTTATTCTACAGGATATCTGCATGATATTATGAAAACTGACATTATTTAAGAGAACGCTGTCAGGTGCTGGGGAAAAGAAAGAGAGTGAAATGTAATGCAGAGTTACGAAAACGTCGGTGGAAAATATTCCAAATTATTAAAGTGGCTTACAGTATATAGTTATTCATACATGTCACGCTAGAAACTGATCGGATGGAAACCTACTCTACACGGAAATAACGTGAACAACATAACTGTTGTAATATAAATTTGTAATTAATTATATTGCATACTTTATTTTTACTGTAATTAATAAAAAAATTATTTAACGTTCTTAGTTATTTTAAATAAAGTAACACCAAAATATTTATTTTTACTTATAAAGTCCATAAATCTTCAAGACTTCTCTATATGACAGACAATGATATGCGTATCTGAAAATTAATTATTTATATAATTTAATATTTTTAAGAACAGTATTTTTAACAGCTACATAATTTTAATATCCCTTTCTTCGTCCCTCTCCTCTCACATGAAAATAGAGAAACCTTACTGTGTGCCTAGATATAATATTGAGGTAAGATCAATTTTATTTTGTAACTAACAATTTTCATTTATAGACTTAACGCGTATATTTTTATTGGAAAATATATAACAATTATAACATTAAAATATCTTAGTTTTTTTCGGGTTGAGGTGTGTCTGTAGTCTAAACCGGTGGTCCGTTTTTTAATCAAAATTGGTGTGAAAGAAGTAATCCAGAAACTACAAATAAAAAACTACCACAATTAATGTTAAAACGTTTAATAAAACCTTACCTACATTTCGGTAACATGGCTACCATCCTTAAAGGGAATCAAAATCTCGAGTTTTTTTATAATTTGTTCGATAAATCAAAGTTTAGGGGCGAGGTTATAAGAACAAAAATACGATTTTCTTTAAATTGGCTTTAACTCTTTTGCTAGCCACTAAAGATTTAGATAAACGTATTGATTGCCAAAAGTTACAGTTCGTGAGTCTTCGGTAAATAAAAACAAGAAATTACCATAGTGATATTATAAAAGATGTAATTTCTCTAAATCGGTTGTACTTATTTCCTTTACATTTTAGTGAAATGTGAAGATTAATGACCCAAATTAGATTGCAAAATCGCAAATAAAAAATATTACGATTCAGGAATATTTGCCAAAAATAAAAATGAATCTTCCCTGCTATCATTAAAAGATTGATTTTAAAGAAATACTATTTAAACTGATGACGGATTTATGGCATAAGCAAATTGGCTTACCCCCAATTTAAATAAATAAATATTTATTTCAAAGTACACACTTCATTTTTATTTTTTGACTGACAACCAAATACAGAACTTACATTGTTGGTGACGAATGGTTTTATAAAGTATAATGTGTTGCCTTGGACTGTTTAATATATAATATAGTTAATCACCTTAGAGGTTGTCCTCAGTCCTTATATTAGTTATGGCTACAGCGCTGTTTCGCCGAACACTGTCGGCTTCGTCAGGCCCGCACTAGCACATAAACACGTAACACAACACAACACTAACACATATAAAATCAGAGTATGACTCGTCGTACATAAATAATAAAATTTTGTTTGTGGCCACATTATAAGGTCTTACTTGTCCAGCTGCAGGTATGGTACTGGATCTATACAACAGTTATCAGTATGATACAGTGTTCGGCGAAACAGCGCTGTAGCCATAACTAATATACGGACTGAGGACAACCTCTAAGGTAATTAACTAAAGAATAGTTTAATTTAGTTTTGAAGATGGGAACTGTTTATTTCCTGTTGTTTTAAGTAAGAGACCGTATTAAAGCCTTCCGTAATTTTAAAATGAACTAGTTTAGCATAAATAAATCCGTGATTCTTTCTTAAATACAGTTGTATAATATATTACAATTTTAAATTAAATTACAGGGTTTTTAAATAATTAATTGTTACTAAAATTGACAGATGAATAAACCTTCTTATATACATTTCTTGATTATATATTTGGTTAATCCTAGACCGAAATACAAAAGATTGAAGAAAAAGAGATATAAATTATATAGGATTATAACAGAGCTAGATAAAGTGGAATTGCTAGGCTAAAGGAACTGACAATAAGAATAATAAAACTCCTCAACCCGTAGTGAATTGACGATACGTTCATATCCCAGCCAGTTTTAAAAATAATTTTATCAACTTAATACATACACCATTGAGAGGCGAAGCGAGGAGGTCACAAGAGAAAATAAAATTAAAAAAATGTTTTTGTGTGTTCTTAAAAAAAAAAAAGAATTACAAATAAGACATGAGATATTTTTACCGTAAAGCTATGTTCGTGTTTATAGCTGTTGCTTTATTACGAGTAAGCAATATGTACAAGTTTCATTGACGTGTGTTTCATAAAAAATCCTATCTTAAAATAAATAAAAGATGAAAAATGACTACCTCTTAGAACGATAAAAAAATTGCTAAATACTTAGACGTTCTAATTTAAGACATACTTTATCATGAGTAAAAAGACCGTGCCTGATTGTAAATGACTATTGTGAGTTGTATAGACCTTATAGTCTAAACATAGGGTGGGTAATGATGTTTATGCGAGTATAGTCAGCATCTGCGTGCACGATATAAGCTTGTTTTAAATCCAGGGACCTAACGACACCAACAAACACTAAAGTATGAGGAAAGGATCTTAACTTGGCTATAAAGCTGACATTTATTCCGTTTTTTCCCTTGTTCAAGTTACTGGTGATAAGTTCTCATCATTTGCATGTGTTTCTACTTCTTCTTCAAAATTATTTTTCATTTGAATTACTTAGCCGATTTATGGGATCCGTGACTGAGGGGTTGCGTTTCATTATGACAAAACTTTATGATAGCGCTGTGTTACCTTCTTTAAAATATAATAAACTTCTACATTATTTTACCATATAAGTAGAACTAAAATTGGGATTTTTGCACAACAATAAATAGCACATTTTAGTATAAACTGTAGAAATTACTATTGGTGAGAAAATAGGGAGTTGTATATTTTGAACTCTAGAACTGCAACACGGCTTAAAATAACAAGTATACTAACATTTTAAAATATAAAAAAATTATTAAATTGTTATCATTAACATTATTTAAAAAAAAAAAAAAAAAAAAAAAAAACAATTATATCACAAAACTTTCAATATTAATAATTTATCAACTATTTTACGATTTAATCTATTTTCTTGCATAGTTGTAATATAGAAAAAAAAACACGCTTTATTATTATTATTATTGTATTCATCTACGATATTTTATCGCAAATATCCGATTTGTAATCGAAGTTTTTTTTTTAAATACTCTGAATTTTCTGTTTCGGAAAACAATTATTTTGAACCGTAATTACCTAATATTTGTTATATATCTTTTAAATAATATTCTTAGGTAAAGATAATCAAAGATTGTTTTTTTTTACCAGAGGCCAGTCAACTATCTTAATGTGTTTCCCTTTAGCCAGCCCAAACTGTTTAAGAGAGATAAACGCATATTTTTCTAAATACCACATAATACAACTAAACATTCGGGATTACCTGTATATCAACGCTATTGTCTAGTAAAAACTACGAAAGTCAACACCCCAAGAAGAGGCTAGGAGTGATATAGAAGGCTTTTTAGTCGCGTAAGTTGTGCTTAGTACATCAAAATTCCCGTCGAGGTTGTTCTAGCTTTCTCAACCAGAGTTTGCTACTAATTGTAGTTTTCCAATTTACCCCACAATGCTGATGTTGCTTCAACACCATAATTGTGACTTAAGGGTTGGACCCTCGTAACACTAACTCTAGACCAGGGAGGGTCTCACTTTCAATAAACAGTGCCCATATCAATCAATTCTTTCTGTCAAAGTAGGTCATTAGTGATGAGAAAAATTAATAACTTTATACAGATTCAGGATGACCCTTGTGTGATTATAAATACTTTCATCTTCAATTGCGTCTGAATGAATTACAACCCTATAGTTTAAAATTTCCTCTAAAATTGTATTTAACCTACATTTAAATATGTTATATTTATGTTATGATCTGATACAAAAGAAAATACGAGTATTCATATAGGATGTGGCAAGCATATGACGTTCATTTCTGTCTTATAGTTTAATTTTATTTTTGAAATATAACATTTAACTAAAATAGATTTTCTTTTCAGCAACAATGAAGTTGGAAGAAGTAAAAGCTCTAACAATTAAAAAGTTGTCAAGTTGTCAATTAGCAATAAAAGTACGTTATGTGGTTACAGTAACCTTTATACTCTCCATTATTTGCAGGGGGCAGGAAAGTACCAGCTATGACGCATTGTCATCGGATATCTACAAAAACATCCCTGTTTAATATGCACGCACATACTCGTCCATAACTCACTTACAAAATATGTTGTTTTAATATTTCTGTCTGAAATAATCACATTTACTAGGGTTCTAAAAACACCCTTTCATATGATTCATATTTGTTAACACCCCTGCAGCAGCTTATCTGCATAAAAACTCAGGACCGATTTCTATAAGGGAGTGACAGTGGAACAATATTTATCCGTATGTCTGAAACACTTTAATTTGATACAATTGGTTTACACTTCAATCAAATTATAGACACTGCACGTAACTTGTAATTTTTTCAGCAAGTTTTGTATAGTTTTAATGATAGATATTAAAATTTCTGCAAAGAAAAATTATTTAAAACAATAACCCCTTATATATGTTCAAATTAAAAATAAAATAAAATAAAATTCCCCCTTTTACACTGTAAAATCTATTTTCTATGGAAAATTTGGTACCATATCTGTTACACGCTTTTCAATTCTAGACGACATTTTAAATTGCAAAACAAAATATTGTATAGTATTTTTCAGACCTATCCGAAACCTTTCGAAGTTTTTGTTCCTACAGCCTAAATGAATGTAGGGAGTAGAAGACCGTGCATTTTGTTTGCATCATTTAACAAAATTTGACCAAAATTTTAAAGTGAATGTTCATGAAATCTGATTTTTTTTTTATGGCAGCTACCCTTAATTTTGATTTATAAAATAAATATTAAATTCAAATAACAAATGTTATTAAAATCAGTCTACTCGTTTGGACTTTAGTGCATCACATAGAGTAAAGTTAGATTGGTGTACACCATATTATGTAAGTAATGCTATTGGGCAAATTTAAAAAGAAACATGTGTCCAATTATTTAAAAAAAATCAATTTATATATAAATAAACATTAAGACGTATGGTGAAAATGTACTGATAATGTATGCTGATAACGCGCCATGTTTTCGTTGGTCGTTAAACCTTTGGAAATTTGGAATTTCTTACTAAGTACCTTCCATAAATTATTATAACATTTTACCTTTGTCTTTTTCAAAAATACAATTTAATTTCCTCTAACAATATCTCCCTTTATAATTGTTTTATAAGTTTATGAATGAAAAGAAATTTTCTCTACAAGCAATGATATTGATAAATTAACATAGTAAACCACATATGAGCAGTGGTAGGAGGGAATAATAACAAAAAAACCGTCCTGCTGCACTGCCTTTCTTCATTAAAGCAACTCATGTTTGTCATCAATACAACTCGCTTAATCCAGAAAACTAATTGCGTTTTCCTTGCGTAAGCAACTTGCTTGGTAATTTCACCGGCATTATTGAATGTTTATCTGCTTATACCATTATTTTCTTTTTTTTTCCTTTTTTTTTTACAATTAAAGTAATCAATCAACGAAGTTACAATTTTTGTGGGGAAATGTAGTTTGTAACTAATTGTCCAGTTAAGGAACTAGTTTACTTAAGAAACAAAAAATAGGTTTTTGTATTATTATTATCTTAATTTAAAAAAAAACAAAACAAAAAACTTAATAACATCAATAAATTATTAACATCCTTTTTAACATAAAATAGAATAAATTTCATATGATATATGGTAATATATGCACGACGCTTATCAGATTTGCGTAATGACTCTGATGGTGCATACAAAGAAAAACAATTCTTTTGTGTATATAAAACTACACAAACATTTTCAAAGAAAAACCTAAATAATTGTAAATTGACGTGTACAACGTTTAAAGATGATATAGTAAAAGTTAAGTATTTAATGTACGCTGTAGGTGCATATAAAAAAGCATTAAAAAGAGTTTACCTATGCCTTTTTTAAAAGCAGATGTTAAAATGTTGCAATTTTTTTATTGAAATTTGTTTGTCTTTATCATTTGACAGAGGATAGACGTCGTAACATTCATAAAAGTGTAGGGCTAATAGTTTAGAATGATAGTAAACAGTTTAAAAATAAAACAGAAATATGAGAATGAAGAGCAATAAAATTTCGTTCATAGTAGTGAAGTATGTTTTTTGAGAATATCTTTCCGCATATATTTCTGCCTTTGTTTCTTCTTTTATTGATTTTGCTTTTAGTACAAACTACAAAACCTTTAACTCAATGATATAAAGAAATGGTGGTTCACAGTAAATATAAAACTGTAGTAAAACAGTCGACTGTTTATTTCACGAAACATCGTACAGTTACATTTTGTATACAAATACAAACTTAATATCGTATTTGGTAATTAGGCTCATGATAAAGCCGCTCATCGCAGAGTTTGGTGTGAACTAATAACGAGACGTGAGTCCCTGGAGTTTTATCTGCCGGACATGAAGATAAAATGAAGTGTCGTTGACGACCCAGAGGGAGAAGAGGGGGGTAATCCAGCCAGACCTATTTAAGGGGAAGTTCTTTCTGCCATTTACGACTTGGAAATATCTTGAGATCGGTATCTCTGGAGCCGTTTGTAATCATCTACTCTCTTATGTAATGGCATTCTTGTCTTCCTACAGGTCGCTTGATTATTCTTAATAAGTCTGTTGTCAGTCAGTAAATCCTGTTTTAGGAGTCCATAAATTATTCCGATAAACAATCTCGATCGATTCTTAGAGTCTACATTGAGTTTCTTTACTATTGTAATGAAAAGAATGTACATTGAACATAGTTTATCTTAAGAATAGAAAGTTTATGATTTAAAGTTCTTAATAGAAAGGTTGATTGTAGTCACACCAAAAATAAATGATTAAAACCTTCATCTGATCCTTAGAAATTTTATAGATTTTGACAATTTCATATCAATTGATTTTGATCGTATGTATTTTCAATTTAGTAATGAGTAAAATGCCTTATTTCATAAATATAAAGTAATAAATTATTTACCATAAGTAGGCCTCCCTACAACTTATACTATAAATGAACAATTTTAATTCCATCTTTATTATTCGTATATCGTTTTTATATGTTCAAATTTATTGTAAAATTGTTAAATTTATTATTGCCAATTAGTACATAAAACCCTTATTATTAGTGATTAATAGTTTCGTATTTTTTACAATCAAAACATTGTATTACTTAATGGTGGTGCAGTGCCAGATTTAACTCTTTTGTTATGTCTACCAACATTCGCACGTACGACCTATAAAATCATGGCAAACAAGTGTAAAGAAACGTCTATTCAACTCAGAAAATGATTTATATGTGCACTCCCACGTTCTGTGAACTCATAAAGCGGAAATAACAGTTATTCAAACTGTTCCAGTGTGCATTTAAACGTCAATAAAAGTCAAATGAAAGATTCCGAGGAGGAAAGGTAGTAAGTGATTGTTTGTCAACTGGGGTAAGTTGTCTTTAAATAGAAAGTTGTGGTTAGACCTATTTAAATTAGAACCAATTTAATTATCATTGTTAGTAATATTATTGAGATTGGTACAGATCGACATAGTTCAGTAGACATAAAGTATCAAATTCTATTAACATACATAGGTATACGGAAAACTTGGTTCCTTATATTGACAAGTGTGAGAAAAAATATCACGATTTCGTGGAAAAACAGAAAAGCGAATTTTAGATAAGTTAGATACAAAATTATTTTTAATAAAATTAAAATGATGTAGTAAAATTAGATTATATTGAAGCAAAAATAGTTAAATCATAGTCAGGAAAACTAAAACATTTAGCATCAATCTGACCTAGCACGATGGTGGTCCTGTGACAGTAGACCTCCCTCCTTGAGAGTCAAAATAAGAAAATTTAGCTACGCCTAGGACGCGAGCTGCGACTCAACGATATTTATAGACCAAGAGGTAACATTAAATAATATCACAGATACTGTAAACTTGAACAAAACACAAGTTGCAAAACTAAATTCTAAAGTTCAATGGTTTATGGGTGGCTTGTTTCTTGCTTTATGACTGTGATTTACGGATAACAGTGTTAGTCTATTAAATATAATGACGTATCGATTAATTTATACAAACTGTAATACTGCAATACTGACTGCTTGAAAAGCGAAACTTTACACCACTGATGGATCTCGATGGCCCACTTCTATGGAAGCGTAAACGGTCCGACTAGTGTTAATATATTTTACACTAATTTATTATTGGTTATATAAAATTAAATGAAAGTTATATTAATAATTAGAGGAATACCAGTGTAACTGATATTAAAATTATAATTTATTTGATGTTATTGTTCTAACTCGATGAAAATCTAAAACGTACCCCCTAATCAAACAAACAAACAAACACACACACACACTTACACCCCCCCACACACACACGAAATGCCAAATATTCAAGTTAAAACAAGACTCAGTTTTCATGGTCAATAAATATTATAATCAAAACGAGGCCATTAGGACCAAGATACCAGTTTTAGCGGAGGTTATATTTAATTATGAAACATTACGAGACCCGAATAGTCGAGTTAATAAGTAAAGACGAAGAAATACGACCGTAGCAACATTATAGTACAAAAACTCATTAAACAATTCACCAAACATTAAAAATAATAATAATAAGTTATCAAATCAATAAAACCTACATTATGGAACTATTTTCTTATCAAACTGAATTCCAGCAATTCCACTTATCACAGTTTACAACCGCATGCAGAGCAAAAGCATTTGACCGTTGAAAGATAGCATATTAAACAAAGTAAAGATTGTAAATTAGGATGGCATTTGTTCCGATCATCAGACTGCTGTTGGATCAACAATGTCGTGTTTGATTTAATCTGGCTTTGCTTGACTTTGACATAGACACATACGAACAATGGCGTTAATCACTGGTAACGGGATGCAAGCTAAAGACGGCATAAGAAAGCTGAAGTTGAATTCGCACAATTAACTACTAGCTGTCAACTGTAATTAGGAAAGGTAGGCCTATATTTGTGCTAATGATAGACAACAGGGCTCTGGTGAAGTGGAGCTGATTTCGTTCGCTATAAAATGCTGACTCAACCACGCGTTATGTCAATCAGAAGGCTTCCAGAACGTGACCAGTTCGACGTAGGTCTTTTAAAAAAGGATATCTTTAATGGAAATGGAATGAAGATCCTGTTTATTACGTTAAATAGGATATCAAGTCATAGGTTTGATTAGATAATGATAGACATTCATTGCAGTAGGTGCCTAAGTGAAATATTTTAATAGTGTTTGATTTTGTTTGTAATAATGCTCGAGTCATCATTATATTAAGATGAGTATTACTACTTATTAATATCTCGTCTCAGTACTTACATGTTCGTAAGTTCAATGGATATGATTGAATACATTTAGGGTGATACTAACAAGATAAAAATTCAGAATTTTCCGATTTTCTCAAATTTGGTTGTAACGATTTTGACGAAGGTTACACGGGCTGAAATAAAACGTTTTGATCGCAAACTCTCTAAAAATGCCGGTTCAACTGTTATAGGTTACAAACTGGAAATAAATCATGGATGCCGTCACAAATGTTAGAAAATCTAAGATTAAATTCAAGGGAATTAGTCAGATTTTGGTCAAATTTAAGTGAACCCACATGTCTAATAGATAATATCGCTCGTGACTAATTTTAAAATAAAACTAACCGCACAGTGGTCACTGTTCATTTAGCTATTTTCCAAATTATTCAAGAACCTTAATTAATTTCTTACCATATCAACGGACGTAATGAAGAAATATTTTTGTAAAATAATAATAATAAAATGACCCTTGTTGTGAGGAGTAATGAATGGTCGTAGATGCCAAATTAGGCAAGTCGATTCATACAAAATTTTAAATATTAACTACCAAAGCCAAGATATGAAACCACTTTCAAAAGAAAATTATGTAATTTTTGTAGAAACAAAGACGAATAGCTTTTGTTTAAGTATTATGTCTAAGCAATATTTAACTATAATCCATCGACTTTTTTAGAAAAAAACAAAAACTTTTTTAGCCCTATTACGACAATTTAGTTTCACAATTTAATAGATAACAATATTTTAAAAGGACACATTTAAAATTGCATTAAAATCATCTGATAGGTTTTCGTTTCACCCGTTTTTACAGATATACAGATATTTTAATTAAATATATAAGTGGTAATTTAAATGAATATTTAAAAGAAACTTTTTTATGCAATCACCTCACTTTTTCCTATGAAAAGAAAAAAGACAAAATATAGGCTTATTTTGGAAAACATAAAATTGAAGGCAAGGAAAATGTTAGCTCTGTTGGGTCTCTCTATTATTCAGTTACTGTATTCCTGTAGAATTATATTTGCATCAAAACCGTTTAATTATTTTTAAATGCTTATAACACTATCGTCACGTCCCTTTACAAACTCGAAAAACAAGATGAGAATTAATTCGACGTTCACTAATTATGCAGACACTTAACAAACTATTAATATGCAAACTAGGTGCCACAGTGTATAATTTCATCTCATGTTTACATTCTATTCAAAAAATAAATGCTAAATTAAGATAACACAAAAGATAAGGTGGGTTTTTACATAATAACTTGTATGTAAAAAGATTAATGATCCCCTTTCAGAGATACTGCACAATAAAGCGTTGGCCGTACGCTTACTTAGCCTAGTTGGCAACCGCGCATAAATAGAAAATAATTAAACTAGAATAAACAGCTTTCATATCATCCATCATTATTTGAAATGAATTAAATAAAGCGGAATCGCGGTATCAGAGTAATCAATTGATTTTATGTCGGTCTAGATTAATGAAATACATTAGGTCGTTTGTTCACAGAGTAAATTCTTTAAAACCAGCAATCATTTGTATAATTAAGAAATTTAAAAAACATGATGTAGTTTATCTTTAACGGAGTTTTAGGTTAATTATTAGTTAGGCCTTAGTATACGTCACTATTACATATTTTTAATAATAAATATTACGACTTGGTTGAATTTTCTCAACTACCGAACGATTCAATCTCAGTTTGCATTTTTTTAAATATATTTTAGTAAGAAGAAGTTTTTTTTATTGTATACCATACTGTTCCTAATACAATACAAATGCCAGGTTTCATTTAGAATATCTTATGCGTTTATTTCAACATCTCATTAAACGGTTTTTTTAATCTCTCTTCAAGATTGTGAAAATTTATTTTTAAACAAATGTAAATTCCTTAACGAAGCTGTCGCTTTTCTTTATAATAATCGATTATAATTTAACTTCTAATTTTGTGGGCTAACAGACATGTTTAAGTATGTCAAAACTCAATTATACAGTTTTGATTTAAATGCAGAAAATGGACGCCATTTTGAAACGCCTCGATTAATCTCGCTAGTCAGGATCTTTTTCAATATCCTTAAACACATTGATGTATACATATATAAACCTACAATTTAATGTGAAAATTAAAGATACATCAAACCTTGTTTTGGTGTTAAAAACAATCTACTTTTCATAGTTAGGCCCTAAAGGCCTAAAGTTACATATGTTAGATCTCTATGTAGCTTTATTTCTAAAAATAAATTAGCTAAAAACTATAAGAAATGATCTGTTATGTTTTTGTAATAAATGAACCCTAATAACAAGTTAAATGTAGCATATTATTGTTTCCAATGTGTCTCAAAAATTTTGCAGCCTAATTTTATATATTTATAACTAATAAATATTAAAAAAATACGATTATAAGCAATTGTATTGTACTAAAAAAAAACTTTTAGTATATAGAGTAATTTAGTTCTTCCTCGTCAACTGGGTATTTTGAAGCAACTTTCCATTTCAAATAGTTACCCCTATTACAAAAGTGTTAAACCATTTAAAGGTAATAACGAGCGGAGATCGCCCGCTCTTGTGGTGCCGTTTATCAAACAAATTAAAGTAATGTTATGTACTGATATTTTTTACTTAAATTTGAAAGAGTTGGATACAAGAGAAAATCTAAATTAGAAAAAAAATATATTAACAATCGAATCTTTACGATCAAAAGTCTGGGATTCGTGGGATACAAAGGAAGAACAATTATTTGGGAGTGTGAGAAGTTTGAGTCGTATTTTAAGAAAATAATATGTAATGTACAGTAGCCTCAGACTAGGGTTAGGTTTAAGGGGCGTATCCTCCCTTCTACTTGCTTCCCTAGCCTGAGTTGACGGTACGACCCATTCAAAGAAAACTAGGTACACACATTACTGCTTATACCTTGATGCTAAGCTCTTGGAGTCCATGGCCCTTCGGGAACTACCAAAAAGCCACGAATTTTTCGGTCCATCTGAAATTACCAAATAGCCACGATCATTAGTGAGGATTAAGAAGGGTCATCTCGCAAGGAACGAAATGTCCAAAAAGCCACGATCGAACCTTTAGTAAGAAGTATGCTTGTAGTGCCGAAAGAGTATATTCTATAAATATTAGTATCTATTTTTGTTGTAGCTTTCTCTATCCCGACACGGATATATGATTTATTCATCATTTTTCCTGTAAAATAAGGTTTCAAAATTGATTTTTGAAGATCACAGTTTTCAAATTATCGTAGTTTTTGGATATTTCGAAGTACGTAAAAGTCGAAAATAGGGTAATTTTTTTTTTTAAATGTCTGGGACTGGCGAACCTTTAGTACGAAGTATGCTTGTAGTGCCTGTAGTATGCTTGTAAGTGTAGTAGTAAATGGTTTATGTCATAGGTAATTATCAATTCCCTTTTTCCCAGAGGTGGTGCCGGCTACCTGGCTGAGCCGTCGTGGCTTTTCGGACATTTCAGCGCTGGCAAACGAACCCTTCTTAATCCCCTCTAATGATCGTGGCTATTCGGTAGGGTCAGAGCGGCCCAAAAATTCGTGGCTTTTTGGTAGTTCCCGAAGGGCCATGGACTTCAAGAGCTTAGCATCCCTCACACACACACACTCACACCAGAGACAAAGGGGGGTTTCTCTGGGCTCACGCGCCGTAATAAAGTGCACACTTCTAAATATAAAATATAATGTGTTTGTATAAAAGCGTAACGACTATTTGTACGCAAAATACCCCACAACATAAAAAATAAAATTTAAACTGCTTCCCAAAATCTTTAAACAGAAGTCTAATACTTCATTGTTTACCATTTGTTCATGAAACTTCGAGTTTCATATGATTTCAAAAATAAAATAACTAACAATTACACTGTTTTGTTCTGAATGATTACCTGTAGAACTTGATACGTCGGTTTCAGAATAAATTGAACTAACATTTTTACATGCATCATTGAATAAACAGTAATCAGATAGTTAACAAGAAGGCGCGAGGTCTGCTATGCACGGAACCATTGGGGGGGGGCTTTTGGGACACTCTGTATATAATAAATACCTCATTAGATTTAATAGTAATAATCCGTTTATAGTTTTGTTAAAGGCTTTCTCTTATATTCTATTACAATAGTGTTAATAATAATAAATGTCAGATAAAACAGATTTTCATTTGATTACCTTCTTACTTGGAGTGTTATATTATACAAAACTCATGTTTAAACTTTATTATATGTTTTCTCGTTTATTGATACTTCTGCCTTCATACACAATCAACCTACACACTACCTTTTCCTTTATGACACATATCAAGACTGTGTCATTGCCATACTAATATAATAAAGTCAAAGTAAACTGGTGATAAATACTTTAGCCGTTTAAAGTTGTACAATAAAAGCGTATTTACGGTTTGTTTGTTGTTGATGATGTATAGCCGTGGTGTTTTGACGGTTGCAGTAGGAATTAACAAACAATCATTATACAATAATATTATAGAGACACGTAGTTTAACCCCACCTTCAAACGGATTATGTAAATTTGTTCGCAAATCGCGATCGTTACGGGTTTTTTTTTTCTTTTATTCACGGACGTGTCTGAATAGCGGGTCAAACAGATTTAAACGAATGCAAATTTATGGCTCTTCTTCCAAGGTGTTTAAATCGAATATTTAAACTTTGCAGTTTACTTTAATTGTGCTGATGACTAAAATTAGCATTTCGATCCACTTAACCAGCATTTTTATCTGATAGTGTGGGATGCCTCTTTCTATGAAATATCCACAGATCCTGCTGAAATAAGTTGTGTGGTGTTATTTTTGACTCAACATATAATGTATAGCCTACAAGCTTCTTGTAGAAGAATATCAATTTTAACGAACATATTTTAAAATAAAAAGAGCACAAATTGCAATTACTTTCTCCCATTCACAAACCAAAACAAAAGAAAAACTACAATATGAAACCAAACAACTGTCGGAGTCATTTTTACTGAAGAACCTTTATTTTAACACGCTGCTTGTCATATTATACGCTGCTAAGTATAAAAACTTCATATTTCATCAAAATTAACGAAACCACTAATACTTATTGTGAGATATTACATTTTTCTATTATGATGGCTATGGTTAAATTTCATTAAAACTTCTTTGAGAAATTCGAAATTTTGTCTTAGGTTTTAGTAATCCAAAATGTTTAGTTATCAAACTAAAATGTATGTAAACACCTCGATGTATGCAGAATACGCCAAATAATTAATTAGATCAAAATTTGACGACACAAAAATCATTCCAAAAACCACATTTGTGGATTCAATGAAAGTGATATTTCCATAAAAAAAATTAACGTTCCCTTTTGCACTCCTGCAATATAATTTCCAACTTCGAGGTCGGCAAAGGATCAACAACAAACTACACACCAAAATTAGCTTCTATAATGTCAATGGCAGTTTGTCTAAGTAGTATAAGATAAAGTATGCGTTTAGAACCGGGAACATTTTATGAAATTTTGTATAAACTCGCTTCTGCGCAGAATACTCAGAGATTTATAAATAGGTATTTTATATTACTTTGAAATTCAATAAATCAAATATTCATAACAACTTCTTTATTTTAACAAGACTTTCTCTGGTGTTCATAAGATCACAACCTCAAAGAAGATTTTTGAAACGATTCAGTGTGTGTTCGTAGAATGAAGGTTTTGTGAGTATATGTTTATGTAATTTGCATTCCCTAGTTTAGTCATATCATTTCGGTAAATCCCATCTTTAGAAACATCTGTAAATTCTGAAATTGAGATTTATCCAAAACTCGTCAATAATCTGATCTGACGTAGTAGAGAAGGCAGATATAAAAACTTACAAATATTTAAAGAATCATAACAAAAAGAATAGGAAAACATTGTAAAACTTGAAATAAAGTTTTGTATTCTTTCATTTATTGACTGAAACTGTCCACATTTTTTCATTACATTTTAACAGATTTTATTTATCTCAACTCCTTGAAAATGAGTTGAGCTGCATTCGGAAATAAATTACGCGATTTCTACAAAAGTAAAATGTATTAATCGAAGATAGAAATCATAGGCATTTGTAAAAGCTACATCCTTCCTATTTATGTTTACCATTCATTTCGGAATCTGTCTGCAAGTACAGAAATCTTTCAGAATTTTAAACTCACGTCCGTATACTGTAACTGACAAGTCAAAACACACGGTTTAATGCTTATATCGTCGGTTTAACTCACTACAGCACACAGCACTTTGTAGTATATAATCCATCTCGTAAGAAGTTTAATAAACGTCAGTGCACAGTTCGAGTCATGAATGCACACTACCTATACATTAGTACTCACGACCTGTACAAACTTTATTACTTAATTATAGACGTTGTTCTCCAAGTGTTTAACCTAATTGCAGGACCATATCTACACAGCGTTAACGATAAAATATATTCCATTACAGACATATTTATTTGTATGATTTATAGGTGGAATAAAAACACAGACTATTTTGGTAGGCCTATTTAAAATTTATTGACCTTTTACTGCGACTTAAATAATTACCTTTCTGGAGTCGTTAGTTAATTTGAACAAAACAATATTGTTAAGGTTTATTAATCGTTAATCATCTTCTAACGTCACTTACTATAACTTCTACAATTAAATAATTTAAATTGGAAGTTTGGTAATTCTCATTTATATAATGATCCTTCAAAAACTAATAATTTAAATTATTATAATACGTCGTATAATTTGTTACACTTATTGTAAAAGCTGTTCGAAAGATAATAATTTGATTCAGTTACAACGAATCTGTATATTTTTTGTTTCGATTACCACAGAGATCTTGCATGTGTTACTACATAATAATACTACATTTAAATAATAGTAAATAATAAAAGTACTAAATTGCTTAATTTTTTTAACACAGACAGCAAACATTGTGTATTTTATGTTTAAAAACGAAATTTGCTACATTTTTGACATACAGTGTGTCGTTGTCAGTTTGTAGGCATGTAGGCCGTAAAATAAACACACGTACCTTAAATGTGGCATATGGTATCTTATGTGTCATATAGAAGTTAGAGATAAACAACTAAAATTATTATACCGTTTTTTGCTCAAAATGTTTTCAACTTACAGTACATAGATACTATTTTCAGATTTACTTACGTAATGGTGACCTAGAAACCCAGAGTCTACGATTAAAATAATCACGTTCTTATTAAAAATACAATTCATTTCACTATATTGAGCTTCCAAGATAATTTTATTATATACAATTATGATAATACCAATCTGTCTTAAAATTGGTTACTCTTATGTTTAAACAAGACTACGTGGGACGACCACATGGTCTACTCTTTGCCTTGTAACCGATGAATAAGTCAAAAACATATACTTGTGATGGAAACTCCATTTTCGTTTGCCACGTGTGAGAAGAAATACACACGGAGGTAATCATTACTGCAGTGGTTTTTCACCGTAACCCCCTCAATCGTATCCCTCAATACGAAAAACACTGGGACGGCGTAGTATCGCTCTACGCTACCTTCAAAACCGGCGCCACGCGAACCTCGTAACCGGTATTTATATGACATTAGATACACATTTTACGCTCGTGACAGCGTCGTTGTCCAGATTACCCACGTAACTGGTGTACATGTGAAAATAGATCCACTCTTTTCACTCTTGACAACAGTTCGGTCCACGCTATCTTTGTAACTGTGTACAAGTGAAATCGCGTCCACTCGTTACACTCGGACGATGACTTAACGATCTACGCTAACTTCACAACCGGTGCATAATATGTTAAAACAGCTCCAACCTTTACGGTTGTAACGCGTCTCAATCCACGTTATACTCATAACGGGTGCACATGTCCACTCGTTACACTCGGACGATGACTTAACGATCTACGCTAACTTCACAACCGGTGCATAATATGTTAAAACAGCTCCAACCTTTACGGTTGTAACGCGTCTCAATCCACGTTATACTCATAACGGGTTCACATGTCCACTCGTTACACTCGGACGACGACTTAACGATCTATGCTAGCTTCACAACCATAATATGTTAAAACAGCTCCAATCTTTACGTTTGTAACGCGTCTCAATCCACGTTATACTCATAACGGGTTCACATGTCCACTCGTTACACTCGGACGACGACTTAACGATCTATGCTAGCTTCACAACCATAATATGTTAAAACAGCTCCAATCTTTACGTTTGTAACGCGTCTCAATCCACGTTATACTCATAACGGGTTCACATGTCCACTCGTTACACTCGGACGACGACTTAACGATCTATGCTAGCTTCACAACCATAATATGTTAAAACAGCTCCAATCTTTACGTTTGTAACGCGTCTCAATCCACGTTATACTCATAACGGGTTCACATGTCCACTCGTTACACTCGGACGACGACTTAACGATCTATGCTAGCTTCACAACCATAATATGTTAAAACAGCTCCAATCTTTACGTTTGTAACGCGTCTCAATCCACGTTATACTCATAACGGGTTCACATGTCCACTCGTTACACTCGGACGACGACTTAACGATCTATGCTAGCTTCACAACCATAATATGTTAAAACAGCTCCAATCTTTACGTTTGTAACGCGTCTCAATCCACGTTATACTCATAACGGGTTCACATGTCCACTCGTTACACTCGGACGACGACTTAACGATCTATGCTAGCTTCACAACCATAATATGTTAAAACAGCTCCAATCTTTACGTTTGTAACGCGTCTCAATCCACGTTATACTCATAACGGGTTCACATGTCCACTCGTTACACTCGGACGACGACTTAACGATCTATGCTAGCTTCACAACCATAATATGTTAAAACAGCTCCAATCTTTACGGTTGTAACGCGTCTCAATCCACGTTATACTCATAACGGGTTCACATGTCCACTCGTTACACTCGGACGACGACTTAACGATCTATGCTAGCTTCACAACTATAATATGTTAAAACAGCTCCAATCTTTACGGTTTTAACGCGTCTCAATCCACGTTATACTCATAACGGGTTCACATGTCCACTCGTTACACTCGGACGACGACTTAACGATCTATGCTAGCTTCACAACCATAATATGTTAAAACAACTCCAATCTTTACGGTTGTAACGCGTCTCAATCCACGTTATACTCATAACGGGTGCACATGTCCACTCGTTACACTCGGACGATGACTTACCGATCTATGCTAGCTTCACAACCATAATATGTTAAAAAAGCTTCAATCTTTAGTTGTAACGGCGTCTCAATCCACGTTATACTCATAACGGGTGCACATGTCCACTCGTTACACTCGGACGATGACTTAACGATCTACGCAAGCTTCACAACCGGTGCATAATATGTTAAAACAGTTCCAATCTTTACGGTTGTAACGGCGTCTCAATCCACGTTATACTCATAACGGGTGCACATGTCCACTCGTTACACTCGGACGATGACTTAACGATCTATGCTAGCTTCACAACCGGTGCATAATATGTTAAAACAGTTCCAATCTTTACGGTTGTAACGGCGTCTCAATCCACGTTATACTCATAACGGGTGCACATGTCCACTCGTTACACTCGGACGATGACTTAACGATCTACGCAAGCTTCACAACCGGTGCATAATATGTTAAAACAGCTCCAATCTTTACGGTTGTAACGGCGTCCCAATTCACGTTATACTCATAACGGGTGCACATGTCCACGTGTGATTTGGTCCTGCTGGGCTTTAATCACTATGATTTTCAATTACTCTTTCAAATTCTTGACCTAAATTTTAGTTTTAAGATAACATAGATATTTTTTTGTTTAAGTTAGAAGTTTGCGTTACACCTAGATTTAAAAACCACAAACATTTACCTAATTGTTTGTGATGTAGCCTATATTAAAAAGCTACGGAATAAATTGAACAAAAAAACTATTAAAAATTATCACTATATTGTCACGCATTTATATAGATTTTCGTAGGTTTCAATATTTTAAACTATCACATGAAAATACTTTAATCAAATTTTAAGTCTCCATTACTTCTGTCGTCGATTTTATACTTATAAACCTGCACGTTAAAAATCACTATACAAATCTCTTAATACTAAGTCTCATTTTCATTTATTGTTTAGTTTTTTCGCAAAACCCCTCCTGTTAGGATGATGGTTAAGTAAACATGTCAAATATAAAGTTTCAGAACAAATGAACACCGCAGACAACCATGGTGGCCTATGATTCACATAGTTTTCTCTAACAGAATTGTTTACTGGACTCCCATTAAATTTGTATTGACGACTTCCTCGATTTACTCACAAGCCTACTTTCAATTGGTCGTAGGCAGTTTCTAATGAGCTCTATAAGCCTACCACTTCCTCCACGGCTCACTTTGCACAGCCAATGGACAAGTTTTATGTGTTTAATGATAGCTATTTAGACATGTAAATAATTAGAAATGCTTATACAGTAATTTTAACATGTTTCTACTATGGTGATTTTATATTTTAAACTTGGAGATTTGATCCCTACCCTTCCTCTACCTCTCTTGTTGCATGAATAATGGAAACTGCAATGAGATGTGAATCCGCTTTACTTTCTTTATCTCTAATTGTATGTAAATGTGTAGAAATCAAGTGAACAATACATAATCAAGTTATAGTCAGGATTAAAGTTGTAATTGGTAAATCAGGATTTAATAGTAGGAAATCTGATGTTTTATTGTTTCAAAGTAGTTACTTTTTTAGTGAAAACTAACCATTTAATATTGGTATGTCATTAATTAACACGTTATTTACCACATATATAAGGGCGTTCATTGGCCATTCTATTGCATTAAAAATTATCTGTTGAATACTTACTGAAATTTTTTTATTATTTTTTTAAACTAAAGGAAATAAAACTTTTCACAATTTGCGTCAATTCAACTTCATAAATACAGTAAAAATCTATTTAACTATTTTACCAAAGAGTTGAAACTAAATTATTACAATATGATATAACCTATTTGATATAAACCTATTTGATATAAGATAAATAATTGACGATTATGAAGAATAAATATGGAAATTATAAAGATTTTAGTTTCTGTAGAGTTGAAAGTTCAATAATTTCTAGATTAACTATTCTTATTTTTAGCTTTATCTTTTGTTATATTTAATACTAACAAAATGACGTATTTTAAGCATAATATTTAATATATTATACCTAACTTTATACGCTTTTACTCATCATACAAGGTATAATCTGTGTAAAAAGTGAAAGACTTGTGTGCACATTTGTCGCGTTTACGCTGGATATTTACATATATCTTACCTGATAGCTGTTCATTATATTCATGAGAACTGGCTAGAATTATTCCCACAAGGAGGTGACTAAAAGAACCCGATCTTGCGGATGATTTAACGTTCAAATCCGGGAAATAATTCAATCAGAAGCTGTTAACGCCCACATAATTTAACAGACCTATCTTTTGTGATGCCATATTTTAAAACACATCTTCTAAAAGTCGTTTGAAACATGTAGATTTGTTTCGGTTGATACGAATCTGGTTCTTTTTCGTTGCGATCCCCACAGAGACCTTGCAGGAAGCTACTTAATATTCTAACCATTGTTAACTTGTTAAAACAGAGAGATTAGATGTACAAGTGGGCTTGCCTTGATTGTAACTTCCTCTCTTCTGAAACCCATTTACGCTACTCACTGGCTCCACGAAGACTGTTAGGAGCTGCCCATATTGTTTTAAAAACCAACACCTCTCGCTAACTTGTTCCATTACTTTGTGGAGATTTTGTCTTCTCCCCCTTTAGAATTGTCAGAGTTGCTGATTTCTTACTAAAGACGATTAACAACGGAAAAACACATGTATTTTATATGTTTTGTGTTTTAGCGTTATATTACTCAACAGATTATGTTCATATTAAGAACACCGTTTGTCTTGAGATAGGCATTGAAGGTAGTATTTATGACTAGTTAAATTTAGAATTGTATTGTGTCCATAGTTTGAGTTAACCCTACGAAATTTGGTGTACTGGGCCACAAGTATGGCCACCAAGATAAAGTAGGTTTTAAAATGATTTATGAAACGTTTGCATTTTCAAACAAATATATAGAGACGTATTTTGAGTGTCTTAGAGAGAACGACTTGCTTGATTTCGTTATAATATGAACTTTAAAGACTAAAACTAATAAAACAGGAAAGAACCAAAAAATATTTTATAAGATATCGATAAATGTATTTAATATCTAAAAGTAATGGACTACTATACACTAATATTTAAATATTCTGGTTTTACATAGTGATATACTGATTTTATTATAAGTAATTTTGGTCTCTACTAATTATTTATAATATTATTTTCTGTTAAAATTGTATTCTTTAACATTGGAATTAACAGGCGCGGTTAATAAAAATAATTCTTCTCGTAGCCCTTTGAAGATTCAGCAACAAGAAGCTAGAGATTTCAAAATCCCTAATATTGATTTTCTCCTGTGTTATGTTGAAATATAGCAAAACATTATGTTTAAAGTATAAAAAGTTTTTTTTTATCAAGAGGGTCTGAAAGTTTGTAAAAGGCAGTCGATATCTCACCTCAAAAGACGTTATTCAATATAACTCCTGTCCCTACCAAGGGGTACTTCAATACCGTCTAAACTTTCTTTAATTAAAACTTTAACAAACTTTCTTTAAAGTTAACGTTACATATTTGAAACATTTTTCTTGAAGATACTGCCTTGCATTACATCTTCTGTACAGAATTTATCATCAAAAGTATATATATATATATATATATATATATATATATATATATATATATATATATATAAAAGTAGCTCAAATATACGTATTTCTACTGACATACAAGTCCGATAATCTTAAGGCCGTAATAAAGGTATTTTTCGTTAATTTGAGATGACTTGTTTTTACATAGGCTACAAGTTATAACTCTCACTTCTGAATGCTGGAATACGCCTGCAAATCTAAATGTAAAATATGTAAAATGGAGTAGTTGGAGGCTGTTTATAACTTACCTAATATAAGTTGATAATAGCATTAAAATAATATATTATAGAGTAAATTGATATATTTGTATATAATTCTACTAAACGTGTTTAAAGAGCGAAAACGCTGCACTAAGAAATGCATATATAGCAGCAATGATATACTATTGTGAAATTTTGTTAACAATTCGAACGATTATATAAAATTAACTTTAGGTTAGCTATATTTTAATATATGTTGTCATTATATTTGAACTTCATTTTCAATATACTAATTCAATAATGTTTATAGAAACCATTAAGCTATGTACCCTAACTTTTGTTATTAAACTCTGACGTAAATAACAGCAAAGATTTTTTTATTCAAATTAAAAGGAAATTGAATAAAAATTGTACTAAATAGCTAATGCGGCTAACTCATGATTTTTTATTACTCACGTAAAAATTGAAGTTATATTATGTCCCAAAAAATCAATATCAAAAACAAATAATAATCAATCAACTTTTTTTTTGAAAAAAGTAGAACATACAACTAACTAAAACAAAATTCCGGTACTAAAATTCTGAAAAAAAAGGGAAAAAAAGGGAAAAAAAGACCTTTACTATTCATCTAACTTAAAAAATTGTAGTCATGAAGAAATCCTATCTTCAGATAATACTCGACTATCACTTTTCACCCTATTCTTATATTTACCCTCAAGTGAGTGTATCAAGAATTTAGCCGTTCCGTAAGGACACCGATCTCATCCGTTCTTGAGATCATGTGTGACAAAAATATTACAAACGGCGGTTAGACAGACAATCATTCCAGATAGTTTTAAATTTAATACTCTTAAAGGACTCACAATTAAGACTATCGTTAACGCTATGTTTAATTTTACACCAACATACTTTATTTTATATGAAAATGGGAAAAAATAAATAATGATCAAAGTAATTGGCTTTATTTTTCAAATTAAATATCCTAGGTGAAAAATAATTTTTACTCTGTCAACTATGTCGTATTGAGAATCTCATGTGATTGGATAAAATTGCATGTCAAGTTTTGACATAAATATCCGTTTTCGTTTCCACAGTCAAAAAAGGAATATTTAGGTGTTTTCTGTCTATCTGTATATGTACAGCCCAAACAAACGAACTGATATTGCTCAAATTTGATATGTGAGTGTATTTTGTCTATATCTCAAAGCTTTTTTTATATACATCAATACAGTATTTAGCTGCAGTAGACCAAAAACTATTAATCGTCTCTATTTTACTAAATTTTGCTAGAATCTAGCCTTTAAGAACCCATACTAAACGTATTGATCGCCATATCCAACTATGGAGGTACAATAAAATGCAAAGTTTTGGTGAAATTTGAAAGTTAATGACACAAAAAACGTGAAAAATCGTTAATAAAAGAAGATTATGATTCAGGAACAATGGGCTAGCTTCAACTAAACTGAATATAGAACGTGGTCATTTCAATTACTGTAAATATCAATTACACCTAACGAAGATTATGATACATGCTTAGCAAGCTATGCTCTATTCAAATATCCGTCATAAAAAGATGTTAAGGGCGGGCCCTTGTATACCAATTATCTTCCAACACAAATCCATGGCAAAAAAAAAATCGGTAAATCACAAAAGGGTACTACCTTAAAATATTTTATTAAAAACATTTTTGGACAAATGGCTAGGATTATTTTTGTTGGTTGTATTTAGTTTAATGAATGAAAGTGTGATATAGTTAGTGAAATTATTTTGGTACTTTTAATGTGTGTACTATTATTATTGTCGGTAATATATAACTTGTATGTTTGTAATATCAAGTCACTCATGCCCCTATGTTTGAGACATTGCGTGTGAATGTATCCATTAACTGGTGCCCCAGTAAGCTTATTAAACATTTCCCTTGAGTCAGGCAATTCCTTCTTCTGTCATGTAGTCTTTTAAAATCTTACATTCAAGTCGAATAGTTCAACTTGTATTTCATTTCAAAACGTGAAACTCAATTACAAATGGAAAAGAGAAACATCCTGCTACTAATATGCGAGAAGTCCTATTATATATTGAATATAAAGTTATACTTTAACAGGAAATCCTTGAACTTATTAGCTTTGATGAACATGAATTTTTTGTCATACTTATTTTTTGTAATTTAAAAGTTGGGGCGTAAAATATAACGTCTTTCCAGTCCTAATAGGCCCAAATTTAACATTTCATCAATATCTTAAATAATTCATCAAAGTTTAATTTTCTTATAGATTATGGAGTAAATAAGTATTATTATTATTCACTGACATCATTTGCTTTAATTTTAAGATATTAAATATTTTAGGAAGCGTTTATGTAGATTTCACTTTTTGGAAAGATAATTTTTGAAGACTGAAAAATCGAAATTCTTCACATTTTCTTTAAATAGTTAGCCTATATTAATTTTTGCTATTTTACAAATCCAAAAATGTTTTTAATCCTCAAAATATAACGTAATGTATTTATACACGACCTATGAACTTAATGATTTGGTTTCCCATTAATAAAGCTCTATATTGCCGAAGAATCTTTTTCTCAATCAGCATTTATAACTTTAAGCCGAGGACTTAACGAAGAATTTGTTTACAGATTTTGGTAAGTTGAAAGGGTGGTATTGTTTCAACACTAAATACATTACTTCAATATAATACAACACACTTTCACGCCTAAAAACTGATTAAAGTAAACAAATACTGAGTTTAACATGAATTTAATTATAGAGTTGAGGTTTCTAGAGAGAGTTATAAGGAAAGAAAATGTGTAAAATAAGCAACAATTAAATTATATGATATATTTAAATAACTAACTAAGTTTTATTTTATTGTTTTTTGAAATGCATTTGTCTCTCCACCCTCCTAGCGGAACATAGATTTGGATCACAAATATTTTAATGTACCCTCTAAGTATCCAAACACAACATATGGGCCTTATATCTTCTGGATTTAGATTGTGAGGTATCGATAAAAATTTAGATTATTGACCGATACCAACAAACCAAGTCGTTAATCGAAGTGAACCAAGTGAATCTTAACAGTTAATCGAATTTTAATATCGTTTAAAAAGTGAAAATAAATCACAGATGTTGGCATAGTTTTAAGTACTACAAATAATTGTTAAAATAGTTTAATCTAATTCTGAAATATGTAAAATTTCATTTCAACATCAATGAATTATTTTAAACTTTTGACGGGTAGCTTTAAAGTACCCGTAAAGCTGTAAACCTCTACTACATTTTCAGCTTCAGGAAGAGTTTACTTTTGTTTAGATTTTGTTGTGTTTTTGTGGTTTAAAGGTGAAAAACCTTGTAGTAATCATCGCCTTACAAAATGATAAAGAGACAATAATAGCCCTAGGCCCTCAAATACCCTAATAGCGTCAGGGTCGAACGAAAACGAGACTTGTTTAAGAGTTTAGTTAAGAAATATAAAACGAAGATTCTACAATATTTTCGCACCTTTTGTTTTTCTGATACAGAGTCCATATTTATTAGAAATTATTGTAAATAATTAAATTAAATTACTTACGTCTATTTACTGTATCCTGTATTATATTTAACACTTAAAATACACAACAAACTGACACTCTTAATAATAGTAACGAACAAGGAACAACACAAAACGTACCAAAGGAAACGATATGGTAGCACAAATCGAGTTAACTTAATATTTTACCAATACAAACAATTAATGAATTCTAGGTTAAAGACTCCAAGTACACACGTAGCAAGCTGGGTGAAAACTGAATAGTTCGTGTTCGTGTTTGGCTAACCGGGTTCAAGGCCGAAGAGGGTGAGTAGGGAGTAGGGGTAGAATAGAATTATTCGACTTGGTCCTTACAATCGCAATGTAGAGGCACAGACAAAAGAGTATATTTCTAGAAATTGCAAGTCAAAACAAAATTATCTGCTTTAAAAATCCCTTTCGATAATATTAGATATTATTATATTTTAGATATAATTTATTTTAGTTGACAATATACGATCTATAATACAAAAATACATTTCCAAAATAAGTTGTTTTTACAGTTGAATTTTAACCACCCTGCCGAACATCGGTTTATTTAAAATGGATTGCCCATTTCGTAAATTAATACAAATTCTTATTATTCTAAAAGTTGAACTTTTTCAGGAAATATAAAACTAGGGCATTTTTTTTTTTTTGTACCAACCTAACCATTACAATAATAAAACATACGTTTAATTTACTTTGAAAAAAAAAAAGTTATGTGTAAATAATTTAGACAAATTTTAATAAAATCTTTAAATTATTTCAAAATTGTCGTACTGAAATATATAGAAGAAGTTAATATCAAATACAAATTTAACCTTGAAATGTAGATCTAAGGAAAGGAAGAATCCTGTGGAAAGAACAAGTTGCGTTCAAACTAATGCAGCTACAATTAATCTCTCTAACACATGAACGAACAACGAACAAAAATCCATTGGCTTTCGATGGTGCGCTTCAGAAATGGACTCGTTCGTAAAGTCTATGATTCAGTGGGAGGACGTATTGAAATCTTATAATATTGACGTCAATCTGCCACACCCGATAATCTGCCGTGTCTTAGAACCAAAAGCCTTGATGCAATAACTTCATTACTTTCAAACTCCAAAACGATTTCCTTGAGCGCAATATTTAAGTATCTCTGGATCAGTTCTATTTCCGCCAAGACTTTCCTAACGAATGTTTTCATTTCCTTTGTGCTATCAGACAGGCGTCTCGACTCAGGAGGGAGTTGGTGACTCTCTCCTTTCGTAATTTCTCACACCCCCATCTCCTTCCTTCTTCGTCCTTGTTGCTCCTTCTCACGTCCATTACGACCCCTACACATTTTATCTTCTGCTTTCCATTCGGCTCATCTACACCCTTTTTGATAATATATCCTTGTCGGGAAATATTAAAGTGTTTCATAAAAGTATGTAATCTGTCATTTCCTTATGAAAACAAAACCCATAGCCAGTAAACTAACATAACCAACAAAGAAACTTAAGTATTTTTTATATTATAAATTTCTTAAAAACTTATAATTTTCACCATTGTCGCTTTATTTGGAATTAAGTAGTAATTTGTAGTATAGCTGCGCCCTTTTGACGTTGACTTTTGAGACGTGGTCACAAGGACAGAAACCTAAAACTGCCTCCTCACTTTACATCCATTATAGACCCATTTCTTATTAGCCATTTATTCTTAACTTAAATAAAGATAATTTAAGATTTTATTTTGATAATATTGACTACACTATAGGCCGTTGAAGATAATAGGCATTGTGTACGGGTATGAAACACGTATTAAGGAAATAACTACTTCAGACATGTTATGAAGTTCATAAAACACAAAGTGGTCTATATCCTTGATAAATAAAGGTAAGGCGCCAGCGGGACCCGGCGGAGGCTACACACGCGGTAGCTGCTACAAGAATGTTTGATTTTATCTATGGTCGGATCTACAGGTGTTGCTCATCAGAAGTGTTAAATACTGGAGCACTGTATCTGACCTGGCTAGTTGTTACAAGGCAAACCAGTTAACACAGAGATAACTTAAAATTATACTTGTTCTTTCCTCTAAACGGCAAAACTTAAATTTAGAAAAAAATATTGAAATCTCTTTTATTAATAGGTTTTGGATTACAAAATAATTAAATTTAAAAAAATAAATAAAAATTATACCTAATACTGTTTTCCATTGTACCTACCAAGATTTACTGGAAGGAAATTTGTAACCTGATCTATTTATTCTTAAACAAAAGTAATAATAACGTGAGAAATGAGTTAAGGGTAAAAGATGTTTTAAGGACACTATTGGATCGATGTCGAAGGAATTGTTTTAGATGTTTATTTCAGTACATGGAAAACAGTAATCAAAAAGATAGTAAAAACTTCTGATGAGTATTTTTGAAATTTTGTGTTTTCTTATTTCAAAAAAGTAGATTTAATTATAAGAATTAACAGCTCATCCCTCGGTGTTATGTTTAGATTAATGTCCATAAGAATTAGAAACTTTAATTTTAGATACAAATTTCCAATTATAATTGTCTGAAATGTATAGTTTTAATTTTAATGATGCAAAAAGGAAATTCAGGACAAAAACCTGAAAACTAATCATCGGAGAGTTGAATAAGCACTTATAATTTAAACTATTTTATTTGTGTGTAAAAGTGTTTGAAATATTTTTGCCATCAATTTGTATCCCATTTTACAAAGAAAAAAATATTTAATACCGGATTTACTTCCTTTGTATTTGGTTGATAGAGGACGGCGGGAGAAACAGAGCACAATGTTCTCGCATATGGCGTTCCATTACAGCCCCGTTTACAGTTATTGTCCAGTTTTTGAGATTATAAGGGAGAAGACAGATGGGCGGAAGTGACCGGTCAGGAAAGCTTTACAGTACGGAATTGGGAACGAGTTCCTAATCAAAATGTAATAGGATCTTCATTTATTTATCCTTAACCGCACGTATTGTCTATCCGTCAATAACTTCACAAAGCTAAGCATACGTTTCCACACTTAAAACAGATGTTATTGGAATTACAGTAGAGTCTCGCAAACTCGGCACTCGATAACCCGGCAGTCCGGATTACTCGGCGACCCCGACGGGAAAAAATATATATTTCTAAAAACAGCGATGTTCGTAAAAGTTCGGCAGATCCCAAAGCGGGCATTAACTTCTATCGCTCGAATCGTTGATGGTACTTTTCCCACGTTAAACTCGTCACAAAGCCTTTTTACAGATTCCTCTCTGTTAAGTCTTTTTAACACATTTAACCGCGTCTCAAACAAACCCAACACGCGCTTCCGTTTTCGAAACTCGCTCATTTTTTTTACTGTATATACTGTGCCATGCTGTCAAAGAAAACTGAAAAGAAATGTTATATTTTCCATAATGTATACTAAATTGATTCGTGGAAAAAAAGCGGCCCATCAAACGTTTTTGCAGGTGTATGTCTGCTATATCGACGGGTGCCAATGCCGCGGTGTTATTATGCCGCCGACAATGGGATACCGCTATCGAAAAAGTCGTTTAATATCGCCGCCGCTTTGGTGCCGCGGTGTTTTTACGTCGCCGACAATGGGATACCGCTATCGACAAAGTCGTTTGATATGGCCGCCGCTTTGGTGCCGCGGTGTCTTTACACTGCCGACAATGGGATACCGCTATCGACAAAATCGTTTGATATCGCCGCCGCTTTGGTGCCGCGGTGTTTTTACGCTATCGACAAAATCGTTTGATATCACCGCAGCTTTGGGTTTAAATTACAATTTATTTTTTGCCCTTATTCCCGATAACCCGGCATTTCACAAACTCGGCACACTTCCGGTCCACATTACGCTGAGTTTGCGGGACTCTACTGTATCAAGAAAATAACTCGTGGAAAATGTTTTAATAGGAGATAATTATTATATATTTTTGTATGCGCGCTTGGGTGTGCTAGTGCATGTTACTGTTTCAGAAACTACAATGTTTGTTCGATTTAGTTCATATTTTACACAAATATACTTTGTTTACAATATAATTTTATTTGCCGAAAAATCGCTTTGAAAATTTCAAAGTAGCGTCAGTTTAAATTGTTTATAATTTTTAACTATACGTGCTACAATGTTTACAATAACTTATTGAGTGTAGCTGGAACAATTTACATCCTATGTAAAAATAAAATGCATAAATTAAAGATTTTGAAAAGAAAGGGGAGGGGAAAATATTTATTATTATATATTATTATTATTGAGATAATAATGTATCCAAAAGTCTGAATTTAATTGGATTTCAGTCGGATATGGTGTTGTTTATTCTTCTGTAGATCTGCATGAACTCTCACAGATGACACAATTTCTCCTCTCTCCTATCTACTGTACATACAAATTCAGTGGGCATGCTTCTACAATAGAATAGTTTTTATTTTATTTTTTTAATTTATTTTTTTATTCTTTTTTCAGGTAATTAAATGTGGAATGAAGTGTAGTTTTACTTTTCTGCACTTAAAAGTAAAAAAAAAAAAAAATTAGTCACAACTATACGGTAACTTTCATCTTCGGTTAAATAAAACTACTTATATTTTGTTAAATGAACACTAAACTGTACCTTTAAAATGGACACTTACCTTTAAAATAACATTTTCGCATAATTTTATGATCAATATTATTCTAGTAATCTGTTTAACAATGTTATTATTGGCATTGAATCTAAAATGGAGGTTAGGTTTGCAGAGCTTTTAAAGATGGCACCTGTTTGAAACGGTTTTGAGAAGTTTCTACTTACCTGTAGGTCCTACATTAGCGTGGTGAATATGTTGTTACCAAAGTTGAAGTCGTCAATAACAAAGTAATACGAAGTTCGTATCTTATCAGCGTATCAGTTAGGTTAGGTTAGGTTAAATATTTAGCCAAACGAAGTCAGTTGGACGTCATTTTAAAATTGTAATTTTCTAACGTCTTCTCAAGAGAAATTAAACAGATTTTAATTGTTTTATGTGACTGTAATCTAATTTTCAAATTTATACTTTGTATACAAAAAAATATTTGTAGAATGGATGAATGACGATAATGTCGATCAAACCTTTAAATGATGTTTTAATTTCCCCAAAAAACTTTCATTTATTTATCAATTACAATAAACATATCGTATATACGATCTAATTTTAGATTATATTGTGCTGGAAGTAGTTAAACTAATGCTTTTTACATACATTTTGGTAATACAACAATATATCGATTAAACTATATAATATCAAAAGAACGTCACATTCCATTTTATATTGTATACTGAACTATAGGTAATATCACAAATATAATAGCAAACTTTAGTGACAGACTTTCAAATTATTTGTTGAAGATTTATAATATTAAAAAATATAACATGGGAAATATGAACTGATTATAGTTTTGTGTTTTGGTGTAAGTTCTTAAATCAATATTGTTAAGCAAATTACTAAATGCAATCAACAGAAAAAAAACTACAATATACCGATATAACGATTTTATACCGGAAAAACGTCGACCAAAGTGTAGATAATATCAAATATATATTAAAATATTTTACTGACAGATTTACAATTTATAATATTTTTTTCTTTTTAGGGGCCGTTTTTGTAATTAAATTTTATATTAGAATATATATATATTTTTTTTTATGTTAAAAATATACGTAAAAAAACAAACAAATAAAGCACTCTTATTTCTACAAATGTTATTATTTAGGAAATAAGTGAGTTTATTTTATTTATTGCCAATACTTTGTTAAAAGTGTTAATTAATAGGCTACATTTAAATGATTACATGGCACTTAACTACGCTTTAAAACATTTCTAATTTATGAACCGTAAAGTTGTGAATTGAAGAAAAGTAGAATACTGATAGTGTCCAAAGATCATACTTATGTAATTATATTCCGGACGTATTTGTAAGGTTACTGAACTTGATTGTAGAGAATGTTATAAACTTTAAAAAATATCAGATATATATTCAAACTAGTAACAAAAAAATAGGGTAAAACAAATTACATTCATCATACACGTTAATTAAATTTTAATTTCATTCGTACACTCTAACACAAACTGAAATTTAAAAAAAAGTGGTTAAACTGAAATTGACAGTGTAAGTTTCTCTACAAAGTTGTGGAGTAGGTATGGGAGAGGAGAGGGAAGTTGAAGTGTTGCGTTGCCGTAAATTTAACGGTGAAGCAATCTAGAGGGCATGCGTCTGACATGCCAAAATAATTAACAGGGATGTTAAATGGTGTGTGTATAACAATGATTTCACGGACGACATAAATGCACTGACCTTACAGCAGCCGACCTAATTGCTTGGAACCTAAGCCAAAAACACTTTCCTCCAACTTGAAAATTGTTTAATTGAATAACGACGTTACAAGCCTGTAGTTGAAACTCTATGTCATTAATTATGCCAGCCTACCAAATTTATAATGAGATTTTAAACCATAATTAATAATGAACAACGTGTAAAAGGTTCGTAATAAATTGTTTGTTTACCTGGGAGAAAACTGTTATTAAAAGCAGAGTTATGGATGAGGTAACCGACAGTACGTAATTCTGTGTAATTATACGTGAGGTCTAAAGTAGTAATTTAATGTAACAGAGCAAAGAGAAATATGTTGTTATAATTGTTGTGTCTTAATACTGTATAATATTAGCCACTGTTACTTAACTCGTCTATTCCATTGTATTCCATAACGCTATTAAAAAGTAGGCATACACATGTTTTAACGATTGTGACATTATAAGAATGATAATCAGAAAATACCATACATTCCACAAACCTATTCAATTGTACTTATAAACAAAAACAAAATTATATTGAATTTTACAAGTAAATTATTTTATCTAATAAATATTCAGTTTTCTATGACTGATTTTTTAATTTTTTTTATATTGCACTTTTAGTCACCGCTATGTTTTTTTGGAAACCAAATGTTTCTCTGAGAAAATAATTGTTTTATGCTGTGTTACGATGGGTCCCCCAAATTTTAAGATAGGATGATTATATTTTAGGAATAGAAAAATCATGCGTACCAATTTGAACAAAATGATTCAAAGGTCTTTGCAAATTAGTGATGTATTGAGAAAGATAAAAGAGAATAGTGTGTATATAATAACAATAAATGTGTATTAATTAGTTAAAGTTAAGCCATAAGTTTTCTTCTATCATTTAACCTCAACAATAATTCCGACAGTACAGTATAATATTTTTAACATCTAAATTAAGTTTATATTTTTTAAAAAAGAAGAAAATTAATAATAACTTAGACTACATCATATTAAAGAATAGAAATTAGCTACTTATTAACAAATACATTTATGAAATATAACAGTAAATAAAAATAATATGTAAAATACATAAATAAAACTAATAGTTACGTAACCACTGTTAATAGTAAACATAAATAAACATTAACATAAATAAAACTCAACCATACAAACATGCATTCAACTCTCTCTCTCTTTTCTAATATAATGCAATGCCACGAACTACTCGTAACCATCACAAAATCAGAACTTCAATGTCTTTATCGACTGAGCAAGATCCTTGTTTCTTTTAATAATATCCGGCAATTAGTTCCAAAACCTACAGTCATCGTAAATGATTTATTGAACATTAAAGTTGTATGGTTTGGTATAAGTAATAATGACTCTCCTTGTGGACTATTTTTACTATGTACAAGCATTTATGCTACATTGCAACTCAATTTAACTAGTTCTCTTATAGCGTTTAGGTTAATGGAGGAACATAAATTACCGAAAAACGCAAAGCTATTTACCGGCCTCGATCCTGTGTAACATCTGAATGTTCATTTACTTGAAATGAAGAACACTTGTGGAAATAGTCACCAAATTAATGAACACTTACAATTTTACACAAAATGTGTTTTTGTGGAAAATTGTTTTCTTTCAATTGAAATCAGTAGACTGAAACTGTACCTCTAACTACTGAGCCACACCCCTCACTTTAATCAGAAGAAGTAGCATACAATAACAACTATATGTAAATTTCGAATTTTGCTAAATTTTAAATCAGAAATTTCATTACATTATTTTAAACATCTTTTGGTCCACATAAATCTCAACAAATAGTTTGTCGCCATAAGATTGTTACAGAGCGAGTGAATAACAAGATAACCTTATTAAAGAGACTCAATATTTTATTATTCATAGTTTTTGCAGTTTAATAAATTACTAATTATTATAGCCTATATATTTTTCGTTAATAAACTAGATAAATTATTTCTGTACTAGTAATTAAAACCAATCTAAGATAACATTTTGTAATCTATTGTAATTACGCCTGTTACCAGTTTACAGCGTATCTGATGAATGAATACAGGTTATCAATGTTCTGGGACACTTAATTAGTTTATATCCATCCGTATAATAAACAGATAACCTTAACAGATAATACACATAACTGAACTCAATTTTACTTTCACATGAATTATGAACGTTTTAAATTGCAGAATATTTCGTTTTAAGAAAACACCTGTTATTTTCTTTGAAGTTATTGCGACATATTGAAAAATCACATTGGCGACGCACTCTTACTCTTTGTATATTCAACTATTTAGATTGTATCGATTAAATAAACGTGTTAAGTACGTACAACAGTAAGGAGCTTAAAGTAAAAGTTAAATAAAATAGGATTAGGGATTGAAAAGTTGACTACAGACTTGACCCGAGGGTATAATCTTTTTTGTGCCCGCTGGTCTCTTCTCAGGCTTACTCTCCCCTCCCCCCTCATAGATTGTATGCATAAACCACCTAATATATATAACTCTAAAACGAAAATACTTTGTTATAAATTGTATCTCATTAAACGCATTTATCAATAACTAATTTATCAATTTATCTATTGTTCAGATCATCCCAACCGGTTCCTTAGGCTAGACAGCTAATTGTCTACGCTTTTCTATCCGACTCACCCCTTCCAACCCTCTAAGTTATTACATTATGAATAGAATATTTATTTAACTTCTTATCCTTTCTTAATTTATGTTTTGTTAATGCCACGAAGACAATTTTTCAGTTAACAACTAATTCTTTAATGATGTATAATGTGTGTAGACGAGATCCACTACTCCGACAAAACACTTCCTAATCACCATTTAGATGAATAGTCCAGTCCACATGTTTGTATTTATAGTTTAATGAGGTACACTTCAGACTCTAGACTATGTTTAATTAGTGAGAACAGTTCATGGTTAAAATTTAATTGCTTTTATTATGAACCTGTTTTATTGATGTTTTCTATAGCTACTGGATGGTAAAGTCGGCCTTAGTGGTTTCTCTGAAAAATTCTGACAAAATAGTGAAAATATTTTATCATTTGTTCACTCGGAAAAGCATGACTGAGTGTAAATAATTCAATAGAGAATGAGTGAATTAGCAATGGTCAGAATGTGTTGAAGATAAATCAAGAGAGAGTGTATTAAAGAGATGTTTATTTTAAAACTATATAACGTAAGACGTGATGGGTGGAGTTAGAAATTTGTCATAATTATAACAAAAGTGAAAAAAAAAAAAAAAATTAAAATAAGAAAGAAGAAAGCAGAGCAATTAGAACTTTATAATTTTTATAATCAAAATTTTTTGGTAGGGAGTTAAGAAGCCACAGGTAGACTTCTCACAACTGCGACATTTAATGGATGTATAAACTGGAACATATAAGTGTGACAATAATAACTCTAAATTATTTCATCTTCCCTAGAACTTAACCTGGCTCCTTTCGCTTGTGTAGAAAGATCGATAACTATTCTACCTTAGGCCCGATGAAATATCGTAATATAAGGTTAGGTATCTTAGAGGAATGAATAATTCTAATGAAACTAGGAAAAAAAGACAATAAAATCATGAAGCTTTGAAGTAGAACACCATAACCATCGAGATCAATCAAAAGAGATATTTTAAGTCAATGGACTGATTATAGCAAATATTTTACAACCAGGAGACATTTTTTAGAATGTTTGTAAAAATATTGTATCACACGAAAAACTATTAGTTTCGTATATTGTATATTATTTGTAAATAAAAAAACTATCGCAGAAGTTACATAATAATATAAGTCATGAATATAATATCAAATCTATGACGTAAATCATATGAAATCTAAACCGATACTCGGTGTGAAAAATATAAAACAGTTGTGGAAGTGTAGATTAAATATTGAATATATTATATTTTCCAATTCTACAGTTCTTGAAAATATTACTACACTTACCTTTATGTATGAAAGAGGGGGAAAATTTAACAAATATTCAGACAATGAAAGAGATTTGAGGGATTAGACCGTAGACATAGTGTTATGGTTAGAAGGCAAGGAAATTTATCATCAAAATAAGATAATTATAGTAGTTTTTAATTGTATAAGTTTTAATAATTCTTTGGATTGAATTATATAACCTATAATATACTCCTAAAGTAATTAAAACACTACTTTCTTATCAAGACTAGCTGGCTCAGTTATGTGGAACACGGGATTCTTTGTACTGCATATCGTGCCTGGTGTTAATTTACCTCGCTCTTTTCTGCAAAGCCTTATTCTCAACCATCATTATAACGTCGCATTTTCTATTGTTATAACATGAAAATGTTCACGATGGATAACTTCATTTGCATGTATGTTCAGTGTAATCTTGACATGAAATGGTTTAGCGGCTTTTGAAAGCAGTCAAAGGAGAATGAAATTGCCAAAGGCTCGATTTAATGTTTTCTTAACAAAATCCTTGTATTCTTGATAAATTCTCAACATACAAGATTGTCTTGATTTTAAATTGCTCTGTAAACTTCTTATCACAAAACGTAACTATATACATTCATGCTTATAAAAGCGACATATTCACAAATAGAAAGCACAACAGAATATTTTGTATTGAATATTTCTTTATTTATATTATGTATAAGCAAACGTACTGAATTAGCATACAGTTACATATTAAGTTTATTTAGAACAAGATAAAGCAAATATTTGGATATCCTACGAAAAATCTAACTAAAATTAAGGAGGGGGGATTATTAATACCTAGACATTATAATGTTAACAGTGAGATATGTATAAAAAATAACAAAAAAATATGGGGGTATGAAAAAAAATGAAAAATAACAAAAAAAGTTTTTGAAAATGATAAATATATAGATATTATAATGTTAACCGTGAGATATATAGTTAAATTGACCACAGGTTTCGAAAAATATTAATAAATATTATAAAAACAAAAACAAAAAAAAAAATATTTTTGGGATACAATTTAATATTTATTAACATTAAGAAGTGGCAACTCTCTACCTTGAAGGTGTTGATACAAAGCTGGTGAATGGATCTTCGCTCTCTTAAAATATTTTAAAAGTTTATTATCTAAAGATACGCCCCCTTCTAATTTAAGGATTTTTGGAATCATGGCCAATGATCTTCATCCTGCACTTGTTCATTTAGTAGTCATAATTAATACAGCCAACACTTAAAACTGTAACTATGGCAGAGCGTTAAATACTCTACAAGCTAAGTAAAAAATTGATGTAAAATCTCATCTTAAATAAACCGCTTAATTATACATGTATAATTTGTATATAAAAGTAATAACATTAAATATAGTTTAATGTGGTTTATTCAAATAATAATAATAATAATAATAACAACAACAAAATGAGAATGAAATTCGAAAAATCTAAAAGTTTAAATGAGAATTTTTATGTAGATTTTATTGTATCTAATTATTTTACATGGGTACGGATAGTTTTATATGGTTAGTGTTCGTACCGGCTAGCTGTGTAGCGAGCGACTGACGGTGTACAGTATCGAGTGAAGTGAGTGGTTAGAAGGGAGACTCAGACTTTGTTGGTGAGTTGCTGTCTAATCGTGAAACCAAAAACAGATTACGGCCCGGAAAATATCAGAAAGAATTTTAGCCCATCATTTTGAGAGAGAGTAGTATGAACTGTGGTCAACTAATCAGTAGTTCTTATCAGCTTGTTTGCTTTATCTAGGGAGACACCACGAAATTTTGACCGAGTGGTCTCCAAAACAAATGCGGGCTATCTATCATATCTCTAATTATACCTTTTCTGTAGTCATGTGTTAAATACCTCTCTTTCATCTTTCCTATCAGGTCTCGTTTAATCAACTATTGTTCTTTTACTCTATTAGAATATTCGAACGTTAAGGGGGGGGGGTCTTTTCATTATAACTATTTTTCTTTTTTTATTACATTACGATCACGGAAAGGTTTTTGCTTTAAACAACAAGAAAACATCTCATACAGAAAGTAAAGTAATTTTAATAATAGTGAGGCGACTACATCTATTCATAGGTTTTAACAACAATACAAATAAATGTACACAGTGTGAAAAGTGCGGATAGTCGAGGTTGATCTCTTTTAGTTAAGAAAACATTTGTCAAACTAAATAATGGTTTGTAACATGAACCGATGAAATGACATTGATTTATATCATGGGATTACTGACTAACTTTTGATTTGCCAAATTCACCGAACCTCGAAGTTTATCAATGTGAGATTGATCTTTCCGTCACGAATTGTGTAGATATTATAATTGATGAATGTGATGTTTTTATTAACTTCAAATACAGGTCGTACTGATACTGTATTGTAGTTACTCATATTGAAATAAAGTTTGATTATTTCATCTATTAATTTGTTGTTCTTTTTCTGCTACAATTTCTCATTGATATATAAGAAAAAAGCAAAGAAAAGTGAAATTAAACAACTGCTGGTTTGCCTAAACAGTACACAATCTCTGCTCTATTTACCAATATGCTCATGAATGACTGTCTCTTTTATTTAGGGAAACGTAAAGTAAATCAATTTTCACCATCAGACGAAAATGCCTGCCAAAGACGTAAAAGTAATGACATGGAATTTATATATATACCTCTTTCAAGGTCGAATATCTCAAAATCGGCTCAAGTAATGTAATTTAAATGGTTGTGAAAAATTGAATTTAATGAAAATTACCGTCCGCAGTTTTGTATTACATGCAGAAATTGACAAATTAATTTCGTTACTTCAACATTTTGTCGGTAAAAAATTAAAATTCTAAAAATCTATGGGACATTTACTCCAAAAAATGAGCAAATTATGCTTTCTGATCTATTTTGATCATTTCCGTATTTGGAAATATATTAGAACTATATTTACACTTTGTTTTTTGTAAATTTTGGTCGTACCAAAATACAAATTTAAATTTTGTGAAAATCGTAGTCATTTATCTAATTTTTGAAAATTAAAGGAGAGGTTGTTTCTTCTCTTGTTATTTTGTGACACTTAACTATTTATGGTACTGTAGTTTGCTTTAGAAGATATTGTTTTCTAATCGTTGATCAATACACCATTATGGCATCATCGCCAACCAGTTATATTATTTTCTCCTCATGCATATTATCTAAAACATGAGTAAAATTCAACAATAATGTATGTAACAAGAGGTATGTATAATTAGTTAAATTTAATATTGAATATCGTAATTGATATAAAAATATTATATTTAAATGTAAACTAAATATATTATTTGCTACATAAATCCAATGGGAAATGGAAATTAACTATAATAAGCGATAAAACCTTTCAGTGCCTCAATATTAATAATTCTAAATATTCTAAGAACATTGTAGTAACATTCCTGCTGAAGATCTATTGTATGATCTCCATTTTGTCGTAAATAGTTTGTCCTTATAATTTATACTCAAACTCTCAAAATTCTAAACTGTGCTTTCTCAGGAAACTATGCCAGGATTGTCACCGTTATAAGTAACTGAGCTATGTGACATTGTGTAGGGTCAAAAGCAACATTAATGGCTTCGAAATAGTTTTGTTTCGGACTAGGAAGTATGCAAGAGACATATTAGAATACCCGCGCGACAATGCGAGGCGTAATGGAATGCGGGTGGACTGCAAATTAAGGTATTTCATGGTAGACCTACAACAATGGCGATGAAGGTAAGAAGGACTTGTGCGAAGGAATACATTTGGAGTTTACGAATGAGATTTTGTAATCAGGAAAAGGGAAGCTGCATCCGCGTATCGCCGTCTTCTAATTACATTCGGTATTTGCGGTATCTCGAGCAGCAATCTCATCACGCTGCTCTTAACATTGTAATGGGAAATTTACTCAACAATTCTTCAGTCCTAGGGAGCATGAATATAATTACTAATGTTACTAGAAATCGATTTTTGATGAACAAGTTATATTGTGAGTAAGGAACGTGTAAAAGTAGAAAATACTGATCGGTAGATTAGTACAAATGAGGTGTAATAGCTAAGCTAAGAAGGTTTGAGATGAGGGGTTATTCGACCGGTTTGATTTTTGTTTTGTTTTAAATATACATTTATTTCTCTGCACGGTAACCATTTTTGTACATCGCAAATTAAATGCGTATCATTTACAAAATGTCTATGAATTATTGTTTGAATGTATTATTATTATTAGTTAATTAAGTTTACGGTTTAAGTTAATAATAATATCAGTCCTGAAAAAATAAGTTAGATTGCACAAAATCTTTGATAATATTTACAAAAAATAAAACGTTTAAAACTCATAAAATGTACTTTATTCATCAATAATATCATAACTTGTAAGTTCTATAAACAAAGTTTACACGCAATTTATCTTGATTAGCCTCATTAAACAATCTTTATTTATCCAACACGATTTACGATTTCAACAGAGAATGACTGTCATCATTAGGTCCTTTTTCTTAAATAGACAATAATGTGTGGATTTCGTCATCCTCCTTAAAACGACTTTTAGACACACCCAATAAACCCAATTTATAATGCATATTTTTAAACAATTAAACACTTTTGATTACACGAATTGTTTAAAAACATGGGAATTAATACATACTACAAAGAATAACAATTAAAATATACCCACTGAAAAATCACTTCACTTATGATTGAAAGCATTCTACATAAGCCCATCATTACAAGTGAACTGATTTTTTTTTCATATTTGTATTTAAGAGCTTTTAAAATTGTTTTTGTCCGAATTTTTAAATAAATTTAAGAGAAAAAGTGTTTTAAAAAATAATTAATTGAAGTAAATCATAGACTTTATGGTGTTTAAAAAAGTCGTTCAAAGCAATTTCATGACAAAATCCAGAAACGATTGACTATTTGAATTCACAGATCTGATGATGACAGCAGTTTGTCAAAACTGGTAATGTTTTTATAAAAGAGGATTGCATATCAAAGAGAATCAGGTAAATAACCTATTAATTTTATTAATAATATTTATCCTGGACACTACACACATTGAAGTAAAATTTTATCTATGTGCGTCATAAGAACAATTTTATTAATATTTGTTTTTAATTAGAGTGATCATTATTCATTTAATTTTAATATTATGCAGTTATTATTTTTTTGCATAAAATGCGTTAATTTTAATGTTTACTGTTCTGTAATTATTAGTAAGTTAAGCTTGTTTGTGAATTACTACGCGTAAAAAAGAAGCGCTAATAAGTTTCGTCTTTAGTACAGAATTAACGCTTTTAAAATGCGGGTACTAAATTAATAATTCTCTAAAGCAAATGCAGATGTTCGCTAAATTATTCAAAGCATGTTTCCTTTGTAGTATGCAGGGCTTTACACAAAAACGGATGTAACAAAGGCTTTTGCCGATACCCTCATTGTACCCTACACACGACTTATAGTGAAGTTATAGTTGAAGTTGTAAAGGCGAAATATAGACTGTAAACTTTAGCACGATAAGTTACGACTATAACTCTCAAATTAATAACACTTTCACGACCGTCGCGTTTCAGAAAGTCGGAGTGCGTTGAATTAGTGGGACAAATTATCGTCAAGTCAGCGAGAGCTCACATATTTCTAAGCGCCCCTCCCCCGCGTTAACAAAACACTTACTGCATCGGTCTAGCCCTCTGACGAGACCTTAAGGCGAACAAAGTTTTTCGAGGGTTGAGGAAAGTTGTAACAAGATATCCGACTGTACTGAACATTTGGCGTCGAATTCATTACACTAGAGAGGGAGTGGCAACGCTCTCTCCTTCTTTAATATTGAACAATGGAATATACCTTTAACGGTAAAGGTTATTACAATCAGCTTAAAGTAAATTTTCTTGTCGTATATTATAAATCTTACATCGAGAATGTATCAAAGGAAAATCACAAGGCTAAAGGCTTCCGGCAAGAACCTGCTAAGTCTATGACAACGAACGACCTCACGTGATCATTTTTGTAACCCTTTGTGAGCTCATCGAAAAGTTAATTAATTCTCTTGGCTTTCTCTAAGGGATTAATTAGTCAAAGAAAAGAGATTAAAATACAGAGGAGTGGAAAGACAGTAAAGTCGGGGAAATTAAGAAACCCTTCCCCTCAACGTGAGGAACGAGACCAGACATTTGCGGTCGTATAATTGTAGGTAGAATCATTTGAGTTCCTACCCTGCCAATGAGCAATCATTTAATTACGGAATCAAAATGGAAAGTATTTTCTTTCAACATGAACATTACAAGTTTTTAAATTAAATTTTTGTAGTGGTAAATTTTCTTTTGCATATTTCCCTCCATTCTTTCGTAATCACAATCTTAATTTTTATTACGTTATAAATAAGAAAACTTTAAACGTTAACTATGTTAAAATGACAACCAAAAATTAGTGTTGTAGCTTTTCATTTGCATATGTAAGTAATAAAAACAATTATTCATAATAGTATTAATGGGACATATTTGTAAATATAGTCATGACTAACGTAAAATCCTGGAATAAAAATCTGAATCAATTATTGAAAAAAGTGGATTTAGACAAATTATAAACTTTAGTGATAAATATAAAAAGATAAGAAACTGAAAATGATTATTATTTAACTATTATTGTATAGATGTATTCTCCAAATAATTATTAGCATTTTAATATAAATTATTCTCTACCATTGAAATAGTAAAGACATATTTCGCCAACAAAAATGTATTTACCAATAATATTAAAAAGAAATACATTTTCAAAGACAATAAGCTCTCTAGTATTAGAAAATTGTGATAATTTCTAAACGAGATACTGATATACTAATTTATAAACTTATATATATATATATATATATGCTAGCTATACCCGCAACTCAACCCGCCTTTAATTTGGGCTTTGTATAAATTACTTTCGGTTCCATCAGCGTTGAATACACAATTTTGCATTATTTAGTGTGTGAAGCTCAAGATAGCGTATTGTAGAATCGATGGTTGATTAACTAGATTGATGAAGTACAGGATTTTTATTTTTTTTAATTACTAAAACGTAAAAATCATTTTTAAATTTCCATTATATATTTACTTTTGTTTTATTCTTTACAAGTAGTTGTATTCTTTATATGTAAAGCAGAGAAGAGAAAATGAGAAGCAGAACAGAAAATTATTTTCATCCGAGGGGCTCTTGAAACAATACTTTGAGTTTTACGCTTAGTTTTGCTAGTTAGTAAAGATTGCTGTAAGAACTCCATTTACTTTTGCTGAAACATTTTGGTCCTTTTGAGAACCACGAACTCCGCATATCAACATCAGCTGATACCTTGGTTTGATACCAGTAGCATTATTTATTTAAATCATATACCAATTTTGTCTGGCAATAACAATAATAAAAATGTTGTTATAGAGCAAAGCAATAATGTCTCGTAAAATGTAAAGGAAACTTGTAAAATGTACCTAAAATTATGGATTTCTTAGTTTTCAGTAGCAAAAAAATAGATATAAATCGGAAGCTATTAGAGTGATTTCAAAATCGTCTTCAGTTTGAATTATCATTCGCATCATATTCCGTATTAGTCACTGAAAAAAAAATTCTTTTTCTCTGAAAATGTAAAAAAACGATAAGGCGAAAATGTTTTTTTCATAGCAGTCAAATATTGTTATAATTTGGAAACTACTAAACCAATTTTAATTAAACATAGACTTAAACCAACCCACATACGGCTCCGTATGAAAATCGGAACAGCGACTCTTGAGCTAGGCTTACAGACAGACAGATTTTTTTTAAAAATTGCCCATATCTTCAAATGTTTCATTTTTAACTAAATGTTAAAAGATATTTGGTTTAGAACAGATTAGCTGTATTTGTATGAAAAAACCAATCCCAAAATATAGCTATATTTTTGCCGACTTATAAAATCGACTTTGATAATAACCTACTCTTATGTATTACCTAATTTTGCCAAATTTAAAATCCGGTAATCTAGTTGTATATGGAAACCTGAAATTATACATCACTTATCATAAAAAGGTAGGTCTTAAATTTAACAAGGACATTCAGATACAGAGGTAAGCAGAAATTGAAAAAAATACATTAAAAATTATAGTTTCCAAATAAGTTTATTATTCTTCGGATGTACGAGAATATAAATTATTAAAAAAAAAACTCTTCATTTTACTGTTTCAATGTAACAAGTTGACATCAATAAAGTGACACCCTTGCTTCTTAGTTAAGTGAAGCACATGTCAGCATTAAACCAATGAAACCGTAGGAGGGGTGAAGTCTCAAGAGTATACCCCCTGAATTAAAAATGCTCCCCCAATAGCCAAGCTCTCATGAATAGTCAAGAAGAAGCACCGTGCTGGTATATACCAACCGATCCGATCACTGGGGAGGTAATTGTTAGATAGGATTAGCCACGTCTTCGTCATTCATCGTAGAATCTTGGGGCATTCCACGAGAACAGACAATATATTTGGTTAGTTTTAATTATAAGGAAAACAATGAAAACCTTTTTAAAGGACACACGGCAGCGCTTGTGTCGATTAGTCATGAACAGGCATGATCTGATGACATCGGACATCCCTTTTTATCTTAATAGGTGTTTAATACCTACAAAGCCATTAAACATTATCAGAGTGGCACGCCTTAATGTGCGGTGATATCCTGTTAATGTAATCCAATTCGTTAATGACTCAGATTGTAGCCTGTTTCCCATAGGTTACATTTTAAAGTGGTTTTAGTTGTTGAACTATTACACTACAATAGAGGGGGAAAACTTTAATTCAAATTGTACAGAAATGTATTGTACACTTTTACTAATAATATGTGAAAGTGAATTTTTAACAAAATAATAATACTTATAATCCATAGATCCCGTCGAAATGGATAAAATAGTTTTCTAATGCATTTGGAAATAATGAACATAAAATAACAATAAATAAATACTAAGTTTGACCTAGATAGAATTCAACTTGAACATAAGTTCTCATAAAAATTGCGTTTACTTAATCAGACGCGTTTCAACGACAAAGTCGCCAACCTCAATGATACATGATTTACTATAACTAAACTATAACTAAATGTTAGTCGTAATTTTGTGTTTTTCCCTCTCTCAAGGTAGCTATTCTGAATTTTAAATTATATAGTAAAAAAGAAAATTATAAGATTGCCCAAATATACCTACATACCAAATATGATTAAAAGCAGTCCACGCGATTGGGCAGTACAGCACACCCCATACGGCAGAACAAGACGACATAGGTCATCCCTAAAACCAGGAAACAACAATATGGATATATCTGATAATAACTGGAAATAATTTTTTTTACCTATCATATATCTTTCTCAACATAAATAACGTTCAAAACAACGTAAATAACTTTGAAGATAACGTTGAAAATAACGTAAAACGTTAAAAATAACGTAAAAACGTTGAATCTAACGTAAATAACGTTGAAATATCGTAAATACGTTGAATATAATGTAAATAACGTTAAGAATAACGTTATTCTCAGGGACTCACTTTAGAAATATGGGCTTGGCAATACTAAGGAAAAATAGCTTGATTTAAAATTATTTTCATGTAGTCTATAGTTAGATCCCTCTTTTCACCTTTCCTATCACGTCTCTCTTGAACAACTCTTGCTCTTTTCCGACACTGACGCTATTAGAGTATTCGACGGCTAAGGTTCTTTATTGTATGCTCATTTCTTCCTTTTATTGTAAGGCGACGATCGTGAGGTTTTTGTCTTTTCAATATAATATACTACGTATATATGAGAGGTAAAATTCAAGAAAGTTGAAATATAAGGGTAAGGTTGTGGACCTTCTAAACACCCTCTATACAGTTCTTTAAAATCACGATAATATCCGTCTGTATATTCAGCAGAAACACACGCATTTCTTAGCAGCTTAAATAAATGCATATATTTCGAATAGGTTGTAATATTTTGTGCAACTCAATTGAAAAAGGCTAGCCGCTAGACCAATCTTTCATAAAATGGTTTTGGGAAAGCTTTTAAAAAAGAGTGCAAGAGACAAATTCTCTAACTATTGTAGTCTCTTCAGGAGAAATCGTTAAGTCCGATTACTTCGGGACTCTATCACATACAACGAAGCGAAGCGATATAGGTACTGCTTGCTTCTTCTTCTTCATTTGTGAGAGAAATATTTTTAGTGACTGACAACACAACTTTTTATCTTGTGATATTTCACACTTGGCTGATTTATTTTTTATTTTGTGACCAATCTTAGAGATCATAGGTATGAAATCTTATTTTTATTTTGAGTGTTTATATATGACCTTAAACGATGCGCACTATCACTCTTATGTTGCTCTGATTTAAATTAACAATGCACACATTTTCTCACTCGCACATTTCCCAAAACTAAATAAAAACCAATTAAAACTATTCATCACAAAAATTGTCAGTTTGGGTAATTCTCTGTTTAAAAGTGAAAATGAACTTTTGACGCTTAAAAAAACACATTTATATATTTAAATACGGTATAAATTCTCTTCGTTTGTGCTATAAACGCATCCACAGCGTTAATCGTATTTTAATTTTATATCTGCAAAAAACTTGTCTTATCACAAAACTTTATTTAAACTGCTTATATAAGAAATTAGAATTGGAATAAAACAATATGTAACATTAGAAACATCCTATTAAGGTGGAAAAATATGTTTTAGAAATAGTGTTTGTTAATTATATAATTAATTAGTCCATATATAAACGTACTTTTTTAAACCCTCCACACATTTTCAAATCGTTATGTTATTCATTTGGTATTTGGGCCATGAAATGAAAGCGGTGATATACTAGAATATAACAGAGTTAACTAGAATAAGAACCTATATAGCAATAACGTAAATACAGCATAACACGATACCTGTCAACGTGTAGTGTAGTACGTACGATTTATGTAATCACAATAATTATTGGAGTACAATGTCCAATAACTTTCATTATAGAACAATACATATACTGAATTGTAGACATACGTTGTTGTAGATTGGAATGTTGGGTTGAATACTCTATTACATAATTCCATAGTTATCATATTAGTGAATTTCAGATATAAACATTTTTGTTCTTGCGATCACCCTCATGATGCGATAACACCAGAGACCTTGAAATCTTCACCAATCCTACACAGTTTAGTATTTTGAACCTAATATTGGCTCACATTATATGTGTGTATATATATTGATATATAAATGTGTGGAAATATATAGCCTATATAGGGTAGGTATATAGGGTGATGGTAAAATTATGCAAATGGTTCTACTTAAGTTAGAAAAACCTGTGACCATGTCGTTCCAAACATCTTGGCCTAAGCTAGCTACGAAGTGTTTAAAAAAATCTCATTATTTTTTTAATGTAACAATGTTGGTTTTTTACCCCATAATTATAGACCAGAACGTGACAAAGCAAAAAAGATTCTTTTTCTGCCTTTCACAAAAAATAATGAGTTATACATATTTTACATTATATTTATTAAAAGAAAGAACAAATGTTTTACTAATGTTAGAGACCCAAGTGACATATCAGTTGAATTAGTTATTATCTTATTTTGTAATAAAAATCATATTTAAAAGTGTGTAACTGCATTTTTTTAACATCTTCCTTTGTGATGTTCTGGGCTATAATAATAAGGTGTCAAAGAACATCATTACAATTTAAAAAATCGTGTTTTATAAACTTTAGAACCACTCAGAAAAACTATAGATACCAGATGTCAAAATGTTTGCAATGACTGTTCGCATGGTTATATAACTTATGTAGAACTAAAGATATGAAACGGTTTCCATGCTTCCCTAACACCATGTATTTGTTTGTAGTCAACATTCTAAGAGTCGCAGATTTTAGAATGGTTTATAAATATTTTGTGGTTTTACAATCCATTGGACGTTTTTGTTATCTATAAAATCAGTCACCAGGGTACTTTTAATTTTCAGAAATTTGTTTATTGAGGATAATTTTTAGCCTTACTTAAAAACACTATTCACAATAGATAACTTTATGCAGATTTAAAATCGGTTTTGAATGATACCAACAAGCGTTATCTACTATAAAATTACAACAATCATATTTGATTAAAACATACCACTTTTGAGAACAAATCGATATTACTTAAAGATAACTTATAATAGAATTTCGCAAGTAAACTATGTTCACTATAAGTTGACTATGATTGATACTAAAAACAAATATATCATCACAACAAACTTTGGGAAACGACAGCGGAGCAATTCCTCTGGAGCCAAAGAGATCAAACAAAAGAGAGAAAATTAAGTCCCCCGTGAATGCCAAAGAAAATATCGACTTCGTTTCTGTTTCATGCCATTACATGTCATCCAAAAATCAATGAAGACACCATCGAATAAAAAAATATTTTTTGGTTTTGCGACTGTCTGCAATACAGTGACAAAGATGACATCTTGCAGAAAGTCGTGAATTTTTATTTGGATAGTACGACAACCAACCTACCAAAACGGTAGTGTATGGGCATTCTCTTTGAGTGAAATTGACACAGATGAACATTACCAGGAACTGTCAATTAAAACTAATTGTATCGGGGTTTTTCTTTGTTTCACTATGAAGAGACCCATGTAGATTATTAAAGAACATGGGGAGTCGTGGAATAGAGGATATTTCAGTGAGACTATTTTGAGAATTAATCTTTTCCCCATTCCTTAGATAATGTGCTCGACCAACAGGAAGTGTGATTTCTCTATGGAAAACTTCCTGTTTCAAAACCAACAATCGATCAATCCTATGAGAAAGCAGCATTGATTTAATGAAAACATGTATGGCCGAGGGATTTTCTCCATCTTAATGTGGCTAAATATTTTGGGACAATCTTAAAGGATGCTGATGAAAATTGGATGATTGCTGAACGTGGTGCTGATCGTTATTCAAAACATACCTTTATCGTTAATAACAAAGAAGTGCTAAAATATATTTAATATGTAACTGATTATTTCCAAAAATTGCTTTGCTGTCATAGGCTATATAAAAGGACTAAATGAAGTGCGCCATGCAAATGGTGATCACACTACATACTAATAAGCATACAATAAAATACTTACAAAGAGAGTATTTTTTAAATTGCTGTTTATTAGTTTATACTCTAAACCTAACTTGACTTGAACTAATGGAATACATAGTTTTAAAACTGTAGAGGTCGTTCACAATTTACATTTTGATTCTTAAACAGATGGTAAGAAAATAAAACCAATTTGAACTCTGCAGAATAAAAAAAGATATGCATATATTTATAACAATAAATGTATTTAAAGACTAAGGATATAATCTGTTAAAAGTTTGTACGTTTTCCAGGAAGCCGGCTGAATCGATTCTCTTGTTCACGAATTCTTTCTCAACGACTTTGGAAAAGTCATCTAACTTTAAACGACTCAAATTACCAAGTGTATGGGTTTTATTGTATCGATAAAGTTTTCCCGATTTAATCTTCTGCGTAATTTGCATGTATTGATTAGTTAATTATAGCCTTCAAACTGCGGTGATAACTTTTGTTTTAAAACTATGAGATTTCTTTCTGGCGGTAAAATAAATTCATCCAATATACGTTTTTAGAAAATGATCATTAACTAAGTTCTAAACATTCGTGTTTTAATTCACATCAGTTTCTTTCATTGCTCAAAATATTAAGCCTCCGGATTGGTTCTATTCACTACGAAAAACAAATATTTTATGTCTTAAACTTTCATTCTAGTTCCTTTTCTTTTAGTTTTGAAATCAATAATTCGTGTCAGATCAAATGACATGAATCATCAATTAAAAGTGAACATTTATTATACCATTAATGAAAGGTCATATGAATTCCAGATTACATGTTGCTTCATCGAGGTAAACAAAAACACTATCACGGTAAATTAGTAACTTTTATACGGTGTGAGACCTAATGACTTAGTCACTTTTTTGTACTTTCTCTTGACGTTGATCCTGTTATTGGACTTGCTGTTGACTTGGTTACTGTTATTAAACCGACCGTTGACTTTGTTACTGTTATTGGACTGGCAGTTAAATTTGTAAATATTAATGGGATTGCCGTCGACTTAATCACTGTTAATATACGTGAAGTTAAATTTGTCATTGGTGTTGCATTTATTGTTGACTAGTAATTGTTATTTAACTTCCAATTAAATTTGTCATTGTTATTAAACTTACTGTTGACTTACGCTATAAGTGGATTTTCAGTTAAATTTGTCGCTACTATTGACCACGGTCACTGTTATTGTGTTTACTGTTGACTTTGTCGTTGTTATTATTCATAATATTGACTTTTTGTATTATCGGATTTCAATTAAATTGTTCACTATTATTGACCTTGTCACTGTTATTAGGTTTATTGTAGACTGTGTCATTGTTATTGGACTTACAGTTAATTTGTCACTAATATTGGACTGTTACTTCTATTGAAATTACTATTGATCTGGTCTCAGAGACTGGATTATATGCTGACTAGTAATTTGTTATTGAAGTTACTGCTGACAATCACTATTATTGGAGTATCACTTCTCATTGTTCAATAACACGAATTATTTAACTGTCACTTTTTCAGAAAGTAAGCATATATGTTTGATATCGATTTGTAAAATGATTTTTTTGTGCACTTTTCAACAATTATATAACATCGTGTTTTAGTTAATTGCTTATTGGAAGTTTTAATTATTATTAATTTATTAATGTTAATACATGTATTTCATATTATATATAGCAAGTGTTATTTTACTATACACAGGTATAACATACTTTGTTACAGCTAGGGTGAGTTATTCACCAGCTCCTTTCTTTGAACCAATCCCTATGATTGAAACGGGAGTCTGGGCCCTGCTGTATAAGCAATACAGGAGATTTGCATTTATTAAGGGTAGTGTATAGGCCTAGACTCCATGCTCCTAACGAGGGGATGAAAATAATATTTCCTAACAATATCTCTTCCTCAGACAAGGCAGGTGTGCACTATTCTTTAGGAACAATCTCTGCGTTATAAGATAAACATTCTCCCTAATTGTGGTATTGAAAACCTGCGAGTTTAGTCTAATACTGTAATGACAATATAGTATCATTATTTCTGAAATAATTCATCATTACAGCTATTCTTTCAATAATTAAAGAATTTTAAATAATAAATTTAAATTTACATAAGGCAGATATTCAAATCATCTAATAATCCATTCTCAAGAAATTGTACCTATTTCCTGTTCAGAATACTCATTACTAATATATAAAGAAACAATATTTTGTTTTTTTCAGTTATGCCTCCGAATTGCTAATATACTTATATATGCGTACGATCACCTTATGTCCTTATTTACAATTCTTTTATTGTGTTTCTCACTATAGCTGTTTCTCCTAACAATGGGGGCATTATCAGGCGAAAATTAAAACAACAATATACACATAATATACGTACACTAAGACAAACACTGGAGACACAAATTGGATTCTGTAAGAGCACGTCAAGTTATTAAAATGTAAATGATAATGATCTATCTTCTTGTTTTGTTCTTCTTGCTGTTTGAAACAAGTTGGAAGTGGGCTGCTAGTTTAATCTTTTGACTTCCTTGGATTGATGGCTTATCTGACATCGGTTCAAATGTTTATTTTGATCTATTTATTTAGTGAGGTTATTGTGTCAGATATTGAATTCAAAATTCACATTCATGTGCAAAATTCAATTTATCGTAGAGAATGGTTTCAGAATTATTTTGTGTTGTATGTATATTTCAAATTCTTCAAGTACGTTGACGATTTCCTATATTAACTATGCGTAGTATTGTAGGTTTACATAAATACAGCAAGAACAAAACAAGAAGATGGATTATTTAATTCAAATTATAATAACTTGACGTACTCGAACAAATTTCAATTTAAGTGTTCAGGGTTTTTTAGTGTACTTATATTTTCATTATTTATACGTAATTATCACCTGATGATGGTGCATTGATCAGCAAAACAGCTGTAGTGAGAAATACAACAATAGAATTGAAACAGACATAAGGTAATAAACAATATTTGTAATTAAGAAACCTGATTTGTGATATGAGTTCAAAATGTGAAGTCTACCTGTGTGGGAAAAAAATAGAACTAAAAGAACTTGAAACAATGGAATGAAGGAAGGGGAAACATTACAAATGAATAGTCAGAGCATTGTGTTGTAATTAGGAAAGAATGTGTACGTTTTGTTGTTTTAAACAGTTTAAAAGAAATTATATCTATAAAGTGACTCGCGATAAGGATATGTAAATGTTGTATATATCCCAAATATATTTATATATATATACAACCATATAACAAGGTGAGTGAACTATTTAAAAAAATATTAGAGCATTGAACCTGGAATCATAATTAATTTACAATCTCAGTAAGCTACTCCCATTGTTTTCCTTGTTAACTGTGAACTCGGTTTTTTCTTATTTGTGTTTTGTTAGTTATTAACAATAAATCTTTTGTTTCACTTCTACTAACATCCTTTATTACAGTTTTAATGTTAGCAATAAATTCATTTTCATTTTCCAAATTGCCCATTTAGAGCTAACTGGTACACAATTGATCCTTGACAACAAACTAACAATAAAAATTGACATACTGACGTTATATAACTTAGAAAGTTGTACGTTCATATTTTGTCTGTGCATTTCGGTTTTAGTAGAAAGTGTATACTCTTTAACATAACAGCAATAGATTTCGTTAATTGCCGCTATTATATTCGTATCGAAAAGCACAGTTCAGAAGTAAAACATTGTTCCTTAAAATAACTTCTAAATTTAAATAAGTAGAGTATTTTTCTTAATTTTGTTTAATGTTACTTTTTTGTATAATGTGTTCAGTGCGTATTATAAATGTGAATGTAACCTTTCTGATAAGAAGTCTAGTCTGGGAACTTAATATTCAATCAATACTTATAAAGCTATATTACCCAGTTATAAATAAAAAATTGAGAAAGTAAAGCCAAATTTTGTTCTAAAGTATGAATAAAATTATTTTGGAAAGATGAGTTTTATCATTATAAACATAAAAATTCTTTTATAAAATTATAAAATTTAATTGTATCTATGACTTTCTTGTGGAAGAAAATTAGTCTCTCTTTACCATGTTTTGTGAAATATCTTAACGGTTTGTTTTCCTTACTTTTGATTTAAAAAGAAAAAAATCAAACTCTGATTTCATGAAGTACATCTAGACCTCACAAGTAAGGGAGTAGTGAAGTTGAGACGTTTGGGCTGTAGAGACGATATATTCATGGATTTGAATCGACAGCCTACGAATTTTCCATGGGTTTGGCCGCGCCTGTTCGAAAAACTATTACATATGTTTTTGAAATTTAAAATTGTCGCCTACTTTTTAAAGCAATTTTATAATGTGCCAACATTTTGTTCTGTATATTCCTCATCTTAAAAAGGAGGTACAAATAATGTTAATGCCAATAATAGAAATCATATATCTGCCTGGTTGTTATAATTCATAAATTATATATTTGGCCAAACTTATCTAATATCACACCATAATGAAACTACAATGGTCAAAGCTAAAATGTAAGAGGTAAATAAATACTAAACGAATATTTCGATAAACTTCGAGGTAAGTGATTTAATACCGTACGTTTCATTTTCGACCTTAACTTATAAATACAAGTTCAGAAAAGAAAAACTAACAATAAAATGCAATAACTAGATTACTTAAAAACATAAAAAATGGAAAAGATGTTCCTTTACTTTACGGGAAATTCCTCTATTTACAAAAAAGAAAAGGTTTTTTTTCTCAAGGATTCTTTTAAAGCTTAAATATTTTCGTGACGCGTACAAAATACAAACTACTGCCAGGGTAATAATCTTCGTGGAATAAACAGATACTATTTAAAGCAGGGTCAGGTTGGGCTGTGTTTACTTCTGGAGATGTTATGTTTACGTGACGGGATGTTGACCTACAACACCTATAACATGACTGTTCCTTGGAAACATCATAAATCCATCTCTTAGAAACAGCTTGAGTAGAACTGTAGATGTATTTATTTTAATAGTTTAACAAGTGCAATCTCTATGCAGTATAGTATTAAGTATAGTTGTTCCCTTCGAAGTTGAAAAACATTTTTATAACACACAATTTATCAACACTTTTCGTAAAGGTTTGAACATTAATAAAATAAAATAAATGACCATTTTGTTTTACTATTAGGTGCCGATTGATTATTATCTATGTTTAATTCAAATATTTCTGGAACCATTGGGGTATAAATTTGACTTAATTTTATACTGTATAAACTGTTTGTATAAATAGCTGTATAAGCATGGACGAATTCAACACTTTTAAAATTGCACTGTTGCATTGAAGCTACAGAACTCGGAAGAAAATCTGTTATTCTAGTAAGAGATGTTGTGAATGAGTTACTGTAAACACTGTTGATTCTAATTCAACTTTATGGCTACGGATAGAGAGTCCAAGGGAAACCATAGTGGCCAAAGAAGTCACGAGGTAAAACTACCGACAAGAATGTTACAATAAATACTCTTTAAGATTGTTATGTAATCACGTATCTGATAATGAAAATGAAATTACATACTGCTTTTAAGATTGAATAGAGAACATAGTAGTCCTTCTCATATTTAGCAATAAATTAAAAGCATTATGTTGATTTCCTAGTTTTATCTACATTTTGCTTTTGAAGTTTTTAAATATATTTTGATTTCATTTGTATGATATATTGAATATTTGTGGTTATAATTTTTTTAAATGTATATCTTAGTAAAAACAATAATTTAGGCTATTTAAAAACTCACTTAGTATAGCAATTACCGAAAGCAAATATAAGTTGGATGCTTTGTGGTTATGCAAGGGAACTTCAAGAAGCTGTGGAGTTCAACTACAATAGTTATACCTAAAGCACGGTAGAAGTTAGTAAAACATCAATTGCAATATCTCTTAGAACTTAGAATACATTATTATTCGGTGGAGTTACATTGAATAATACAGTTTTAACATAACTGCTGAGTCAGTGCTGAGTTGTTTAAAGTTTAAAACAAATTAATTTTCCTTGTAATGTTTATAATTATAATTTATCCTTTAAGATAGATTTATATCGACGTATAAAGCTGTGTTTTATTAGAAGTTCAGTATGGATTAGTCGAAGCCTTCTCATACCCTTCCTTTTAAAAACAGTATCATTCCACCTGTGTCTTTATAACGTTACAGGGGTAATCCTACCCCTCAACCCTCATTCTAAACAAACCCCCATCTACCTCGCTTTAAGTAAAGAGAGGCTCAAAATACAAAGACAACACGGGTATTAATGGTGGAAACAAAGTAAATAATCGACAGGTTATGCCAAAAATATTAGTTATGGTACAGGGTTCTGGATTACAATGTTAATTTTGCGTTCATAAATTAGAATTTAAGCTACATCGACAAAAGATACCTCCCCCACATCGTTATTGTTTTCAGTATGGGAACGTTTTATGAGTAGCAATAACGAAGTTTTACAGTCTTCCTTGTAACATTAAGTTGTGTTAGACGTGTGCTATTTAATTTAGGTTAGTTAAGGAATGCAAAGAGATTTACAACAATTATAACAGTGAAGATCTATGGAAGTACTATTCTAACATGGTTCTAAAGGATAGCTAATATTGGTAAATATTACAAATATTTTTTCCTTTCTTTTATTTATTTAGCCTACTCAATTTTCAAGTTCGATTTAATAACAATATAAATTTAATTACACATTGTGTTAACTGGTGCAACTAGCGGAATTTGTGCCATTAAATTCTAGGTGAGGTGCAGTTAACAAAAAAAGGAAAAGGATTAACATTCTCGGCATGCAGCAGGTACCCCAATATGAATGATCGTTACTCAGTTTGGTGTTTTTATTCTATATATATATAATATATATATATATATATATATATATATATATATATATATTATAGATCTGAACTTTGGTATTATTACATTCAAATTACAAACGTGCACTCAATTAGTTATTCTAGTCTCATACTATCTATAATTTTCATTACTGTTGAGACCGATGGTTCTTGGTGGAATTCCATGTTTAAAGATAATCAAACACATTTATTTTTATTTTGTAATATCCACTATTTATTAGTCTAGCCGATAATAAGTGGTTTTAACTAGTCTAGACTAATAAAAAGTGGATATTACAAAATAAAAAAAAATTGATTTGTTTGATTATCCCTACCTATAAATATCAAAATATGTATCAAATTATCGCCATTTTGAAAGTTTAGGACCACATTTTCTTCATATCATATTCATCGATTAGCTAAACCAAATTAACAAACAAATTCCAACTACAAAAACTATTATTTGTATAATTTTGAAATTATTTCATTGAAGATTTAAACAAAATTGTTACTTATTTTATATAGAAGAAAAATTGATTGAAAACTTTATTAAATATACACAAAATGAACTGTTGGTTAACATTAAAGGCCTTATTGGTAAACCATTTCGCCGAAGAACAAGTTTTGGAAATTTTGAAATCTCCTGCCATTTTAAAAATACCTTTTTGGTTATCGAACTTGTCAATTGGTTTGTAAAACTAACCATGTACCTAATTTGAGTAAAATCTGACTTGATTGTGACCTGCAAATTTACTTCATGATATCGGTCAGAAATGATGTAAAATTACTACAATGAGTGAGATTGATAGAGATTCCATGGTTTTGGGAGTCGCGGTGTTAAGGAAGGTGGTCATTGTAACATTATGATGTGATTTAAAAAATAATGTTTAGTTTTTGTCGGATATCGTTTTAAGGTCCCCTGAGTCCCTAGTATGTGATTATATTTTAACCATATCATTTATTCTTCGATAAGTCAAAATTTGGGCTCAACAGCTATGAAAAAAAAATTACAATTATCTCAAAATCGGCTATAACGATTTTGATCTAATTTTAGTCAAGTGTAGCCTGTAGGGACCCAAACAAGAAGTACTGGTCGCCATCTCTTCAAACTTGCAGGTTCGGGGATATCTTATAAGGAAAAAAATATTAATCTTCCATGGTGCTGTTACGAAAGACGTAATTTATCAAAATCAGCTTTTGTTTTAATTTTAGTGAAATGTGAAGATTGATTACGCTAAACCCGTGTACAAAATTCAAAATAAAATATTATGAGATATTCAAATAATTGGAAAAGTAAAATTGAATCATAACTGCCACTATTAAGTGCTCGATCAGATACGATTTACAGTGAGGACGCTTATGGAAGTTTAGGTCCTATTCATACCAATATATTGATATTCTAATAACAATAACAGCCAACGTCCCATTTTTGGGACACAGTTAAAAATAGTGTTTACTGGGAACATAAATATTTGAAACATTTAAAAATACAGTTTATAGTTTGTATTACCTCAGTACAAAGAGATATAACCCATTTTACAATTATTTTTAACAAACTATGGTTTTCACAGAAGTTTAAAAACATGAGTTTTCACATTTCTGAGGTTGCATCACTGTTTCAGATCTAGTGAGCTTGTGTGAGTGGGAAACAACTTAGTGTGGTGGTATTTATTTTTAGAACTGTTTACTTTGATAATCTGCAAGTTCATTCAACAACTAATTATAACAGGTAATTATAAATATTCCTTTTTATATATTGCCCCATTTATGGGACATTGGCCAGTTGTGTTGTCTAATATTGAATTTTTTGGCCATATCGTATTGTTGAAGTTTCTAACCTACAAATCTATGTAGAACCTTCATTTTTATTCCTAGGTTTGTAATTAATTCTTTCTTACATAGATGTGTGTGTGTGCGTTTGTGTGTTACATTGCAAAATGGTAAAATCTTCAACCAGATTCATTGAAACATCTAACATGGACTTGGATGTTTCATCTGTATAATACATAGCCTATAATTCAATATAATACACATGTATTGCTAATTCTCGAAAAAGCTAATTATACTATGGTATACTAAAAAGTGTTCTTCGATGTCAATTTTCTTTTTTATTATTTTTAGAAAATTTCTTGTTACAGATATCTGATTGAAAATGTCTCACCAGGAGGGATTGACAATAGACGAAATTTCAACAGTACTGGAGGAGATGTTATTGAACGAGGAAAAGGGCGAAATGATTGCTACTGAGGATGTTGATGTGGCAATTCTTCCTCCTCCACCCGATGAACTGACAGACGAAGAAGACATTACTGAAGATGATATTCTGGATTGTAATATACGGGATGTAGCAGGAACGTTAGAATTATATATTCCAGAAAATAATGAAGTAGGCAACCAAAATGAAAATAGTGGTAGGCCTAATAGAAAAAGAAAACTAGCTCATGAGCAATCTGTGCCTGCCACATCAAAGAATGAGGATGAACCAAATGCTGTTTTAGGGTTAGAATCAAAATGGAGGAAATGTGATCTTTTATATACCAAAACAAAATCGAGTTCAAAAAATCACTTTGAGAAATTAGATGTGCTTTCAAATAAAACGATCTTCAATATTTTTGAAGAATTTATTAGTGATGAACTTCTTTCACACATAGTCACTCAAAGTAAACTATATGCAACTCAGAAAAATTGTCCAAATTTTGATGTAAAAGAAAATGAAATGAAAGTTTTCATCGGGATTCTTCTCCTAAGTGGTTATCATAGTCTGCCACAACAAGACCTGTATTGGGAACAAGCACCTGATGTTGGCGTTCCATTTTTATACAATGCAATTACTAGACAGAGGTTCAAAGACATAAAACGATTCCTACATCTCAACGATAATTCAAAAATAGACAAAACCGACAAAATGTATAAACTTAGGCCTTTTTTTGACTTGTTACAACAAAACTTTATGAAGTTTGGAGTATTTAGTGCTCATTTGTCATTAGATGAAATGATGGTAAAATACTACGGTATGCATCCGGCTAAGATGTACATGCGTGGCAAACCGATAAAATTTGGGTATAAAATATGGTGTCTTTGCAGTTCAAATGGATACCTGTACAACTTTTCACCTTATGTAGGCAAATCCGAGGGAGAACAGAGACCACTCGGTCAAAGAGTAATATTCAAACTCAAATCTATACTGCCTTCTTTACAAGTGTTTCAACTCTTATAATGCTGAAAGACAGAAAGTTGAAAGCGTCCGGGATTAGGCAATGTGATTAGGCAAAATTAATCACTAAGCTAATTATAAGTATTGATAAATAATAATAATAATAATAATAATAATAATAATATATATATATATAATATAATATATAATACTATACAATGCATGTTCAATATGGTTATTTTAGTGATTCGCCTATTTCAGCAACATTGTACCACATATACAGCCAATGTCCCATAAATAGGACGCCCTTTTTTTCACCACTTATGAGAAACTCGGACCTGAGATCATGCTATATGGCTTTTTAGTACTATCCTCAATAGAAAAAACCATTTTTTTGGTGAAAAAATTTCTTTAGATAATTACGGCTGTTAATGGGCCGTAATTAACAATATACAAACATTGTTTTCAAAGACACCGTCTATGTTTCTTTCATTTTCATTTTTTATTGAGTAGTCTTCTACCTACTAAAATTGACTGGTTTATTTTTATATGGTGTTGGGGACTGATGACAGATAGTTTGTACAATATATTTACACATTGTAGTCTATGGTATTATATATATATATATATATTTTATTATTATTATTATTATTATTATTATTAATATTATTATTATTATTATTATTATTATTATTATTATTATTATTATTATTATTATTATTATTATTAATATTATTATTATTATTATTATTATTATTATTATTATTATTATTATTATTATTATTATTATTATTATTATTATTTATCAATACTTATAATTAGCTTAGTGATTAATTTTGTCTAATAATTTAAGTTAGGTAAGGTATATTATTGTGCTCCATGATTAAAACAATTATATTCGCTTAGTATTATTTCAATCATACGTTAAACATTGACAAATTTAGTGTTTAATGTTTACTTTTGTTTTGTTTTATTTCATCATACCCACCGATAAGTTTCTATGCACATATTCAGTAACTTTATAGACTCTAGAAATGTATATTCCTAAATTTGCTCATTCAAAATGTAGTTGAACTGCTTTAAACTCATTTTTGGTATTTGTGTTATTCCAACTCATATCCAAAGTTACTTTGTAGTACAAATATTGTTCTAACAGGTTGAGTTGATCCCATGTGCTTGTCCACAGTTTAAACAATAGAACACCCTCAAGGGTCATGTTTGTTCTTTCAATGACTTGAAAACACAACTCAAGTGGGTCCTTCATATTGTGTTATATACTTCTCGGGCTCTTAATCCAATACTTCGAAGTACGCTTGTGATATGACAGACTTCACAAACACGTTCTTTCTAGTCTAGAGATTATTTACCCGCAGTTCCTACTATATTTTTAATTAATATTAAATATATTTAAATTGCCAACATGTATGTGCTCTATTTTTCTTTCATGTTAAGTTAAGATAGAAATTATCACTATTATTTAGATTTTACGAAATTATTATTTATCTGTAATATTCATTTATGTGATAAGAAAACTATTGTAAGAGTGTCGTGACTTCGACATAATGTTTCGATGACTCTCGAGCTTTTGTGCCTCCAGGAAACCTTTAGATCATTTCAGAATTACGTCTCGTTGTGGCATTTTTATTACGCAACATTACAAACGGGTTGTTTTGATTGATACAAGTTTTTCATGTATTGAGTAGATTTTGACCAAACCGTAAGCATTGGGCTAACAAATAATTAATACGATTTGAAATGGATTGTTCTAATATGTTATAAAGTTGTTGTTTGGAGTAAAATAGGCGTTCAACTGGTAGATTAAATTTTGATAAAATAGCCTCACAGATGGAAGATGATATGCGAATACTAATTGACCTTTTTTTTCGAAATTCATAATATATATATATATATTTGGGTGTAATGAGTTGAATTTATCATCGGTTAGAAAGTGCTTGGACCTCGCTAAACCAAAATTGTGAAAATATCTATAGCCCAATGGCTGATTTTTATGAAACTATTTCTACGTTTATGATGTGTTAGTTTATATTTTTCTGTCCAGCTTTTTGCAATTGTGGTAGTGTAACAGAAAAATCCAAAAATTTGATATATATATTTATCGGTTTTTCATGAAACAAAAGAACATTTTTGTTTCGTAAAGCTATGATTTTGTATTTAATTGACAGTCATGTCTTGGCCACATTAAATATTTTTATATATAAACACACAAATTGAATTACAATTACATATTGTAAGCATTACGATGTAGCCGATATAGCATTGATATGTAGCCAAATCAAATTAACAACAGAACTTCATTGTACGAATTCTTACAAGTGTGTTTTGTATCAACTAATTTAAATTTATATTTTATTAAAAATATTCTGTTATTTTTTAATTTTTCTTAGGTTTTGGTATTTTAATGAAAGCCATTATAATTTGTACTGTTAAAAAACTTAAGTTCGAGTGAAAGTACAAAGCCAACGGCTTGAAGCATTTCATTTCTTAATGGGAAAGTTTCCTTGCCATTTATTTACTTTTCAAACTAGAAAACTAAAGCGGCAATCAGTCTTCTTTTCTTACTGTAAACGGCGTCACACCAAACTCGTAACGTATTTTTAATTTGTTTTCAAATTCGACAGTAGAAAGTAAAAAAAAGAAGGAAGACTTTCTGCCTAGAAGTTTGTAAATAAGTGGAAATGCTTGCTAAGAAGTTGTGATGGCTGGTGAGTTTTAAAATATTAGTTCGTTTAAATTAATTAGATTACATTTTTATCAAAGTGTATTGTTATAAAATGGTAATAACATAAAATCTAGATACAATTATTGTACCCTACCGTACACGTGTTTGTGAACAATACTGTATAAATAAAAAAAATATTTAATGTTCTATAAAGCCAATAATATAAAGTTTATTTAATTTCCTTTTCATCCATCTTTTTGTAGATGATTATGAGCTAAAGATTATTCCTCTTCAATCAATTAAAAAACTTGTAAAAAATAAGTGATTGTAGTTACGTGTGATCCCATGTTATAAAACTGGAAATTGTTGAAGTTTTGATGATTGAAGATATCTTGTAGTTTTTAACTTTGTACTATTGTAATTAGAACCATCATTAATATTTCTTGTTGGCTTCCAGCCTAGTAATGGTATCATAAAAGGTCATTGTATTCAAATTTTGATTTGTAATTGGGTATAGAATATGTTGTTTTTTAACTATATATTATATTATCGTTTCCCTGAGACTCCTTTTACCCAATGTTATGCGACACGAACAAACATCAAATCGTTATCATTATCAACTGAATTGTGAAATCTTACAATACATTTTTTGTTTTTATTGGTTGTTACTGTATAAATACATATAAGTTACACGATAATGTATATGTAACAACATCTTTCTACTTAATGTTGATTTATGTTCTTCATTAAGTTTAAAGTCACTTCTCTTAACATAATCACAATATTATTCTATCTCTTTGATTTAACCGACGTGTATGAGGAAACATTACAACATTTTGATGCTATTCGGTGTTGATAAGTATGATTGACACACATCAACTTAAATCTGTTAACTGCTTTCCGGTTCTATTTCTAGAGTTGGATAATGATGGATTGTTCGTATTATTGGATAGTTAATTCGGACATTTTCCGTCATTTTTATACACAAATAATATAGACGTTTCAAAAGTAATGTCAACTGTCGTTATAAAGCTATAACACTTATAACATATAAAACAAAATAACTAAGGGCTTAGAAGCCAAAACCTGTGTTAGAAAGTAAAACTCGAGCAATGCTAATGAACTGAGACTAAACGGAAGGATGTTACGTAAATATTTAAACTCTACATTGCATAATAATTAATACTCTACATAATATATGCATTGTATGTTTAGGTATTAAAGTAATTGCTTCCAGTATCGAACGCATTATGTCATTCAAAAGCTTCTATTCATAAAATTGAACCTTTTTAAATGCATTAGATCGATAAACAGATGCGTACGTACTGCTCTCTGCATTCTATTCATTGAGTTCTTTTTAAAACCGGTGAAGCAGAATCTTACTCTGAACTGTGTGTATTTTCCCCTGCCTGAACAAACGAGTATATGGGGAAATTAGCTAGTACATAGTTGGCAAACCTACTGTCTGTTCTGACAATAGAGTTTTAATTGTACAGGGTTAAGCTTAGCTTGTCACTTAACTTGAAGCCTCTAATGCAATAATCTGCAAACCCACTCGAGCTAATCATCTCGGCCTCTTCACCCTGTCATCTTGCTTTGTCTCGGTTCTTCGCTCCTAATTATTTGATCCTCCTCCCGTATAATCCTTACCGAAACCTCTGACTTGAACTAGTTCATTTAAAAAAAACACTGCTTTCAAAGTCAACCCTACTGTCGGTGGAAGTTATCAAGTAACGGATAGTTTTGAAGTACGTTTAAACAATTAAACCCGTAATAAATACTTGTGACACAAATGTTAAATAACCATTATTATATAATTTTACATTTCATGCATTTTTACTTCACAGTTAAAATGTTGTCAAAACCACATTGAAACTAATATGTTGAAACCATCACTCTGCAATTATAACTATCGTTAGTGTCCTTTGTATCAAAGAAAACACAAGAATAGTGCGTATTTTTACAATGCAATACGGTTCAATCAACTTTTAGTACATAAATAGCGAAAAATTAAATGCCGAATTTAGTAGAAATAGTAGACAACGATATTTTGTAAATACATTTGAGTCTCTACAAATAAAATTAGAGTGACTGACTAAGTTCATTGAACTACCATAAGTATTGCTACACCATAAATTCCAAATTGCACAAAGCTATCTTTGACCTAAAATACAAAAAATAAATAAATATCCCAATCAAATATTGGACCTTGTGTTCTTGAATTATTAATTAATTATTAATTAAAATGATAAGTAAATAGAACTTCCCTTTAATTATTTAAATGTACACACAAAACAAATAGGTATATATATATATATATATATATATATATATATATATATATATATATATATATATATAGTTAGTGTAAGATATTTGTTTATTTTTTATTTGAGACTACAATTTTGTTTGTCTATATATTTGTTTATTGTCAATTTACTAACAAAGAAATTGTAATATTAGGATTTCCATCATGAAGGGCAATTTGACACTAGTTATATAAATCATGTATCCCAACACGTCAACTTCAAATTTTTATCAAATAAATACAGAAAAAAACATGCTTTAGGGAACTTTATTGAACCAAAGAAGTAAACCCGTTTAGTAATTGATGAGAAGCAAATAGGATCTATTTTATATTATAGGCCATTATTTTTAATAATTGTTTTTTAAACTAACGAAATCGTGTTTAATGTACTGTTTTATAAGTTAAATAATCTTTGCAATGCTTCGTAATATGACATATTCCTTAAATGCAATTTGAGGCCCTTCATCAGTCATTAATTTAGTTGATGTAGCCTAGCAATCCCGAGGCATCTAGCTGGATCTACACCTTTCTTCAACTAGTCTTAGATTAGATGCCTCTATTTCATCAGGTCTCTGTTAATCAACTCTTGGTCTCATCTGACCTTGTTCCTGTTATAATATAATAAGAGCAATAGCTAATAATTATCCCCCTCCCCAATTAATTAGTTATCTCTATCATATTGACACTCCTTTAAAACGAACGTAAAATGTAAAGTTACTTGGTATTATTTTATATTTCTAGCGACCTACAGTTTGCACGGTGTTTCTCTACTCTCTATCCACTAGAATGATAATCACTCACCGAGGCCATCTTCTCTGTTGTTCCCCAAAACCCTAATTTGAAGAGCAAGAAAATTTAACCCAAACCGCAGAAATCTATATTTATTCTTTCTTAAAATTTGCTAAACGAGCTTATTGTTGTGCACTCTAGTTTAAAATTTTATTGTAAGCCCTTAATTCATGTCATTAAGTTTTAATGAGGAAATGAAACCAGCAGAAATGTGCGAAATATTTGGGATTAACCCAAACTAGAACCCTTGAACAGAGTTAAAACTCTTAAAAAAATAGTTTAAAATCTAACCTCAAAATACAGTCTTAGGTTAATCCCAAACAAGGAAAAAAATCAACAATAATAGATCTAGATAGCCTACAATCTTGTTGAGCACTGTGGTGAAATTCACAATAATAATTCGAATTTGCCCCAAACCACAATCACTAGAAACTTAATAAAACACAATTATCTGATTAATTGTTCTTTATTAATTATTTCCACTTAATGCCCTGATGTACCCTGATAAGTGGGAGGGATTTTAGCTTGCACTCAGGTTATCATAGTTTTAGGTTTAATTTTATTTCATTAGTAGATATGTAAGGTTAGATTTAGTTTATAAGCAAGACCCTCCGATGATGATAACCATGTTATCGAAAGTACATCAGAGTTCACAATTATTTTCTTTTAACTGGAATATTGTATAATTAATCAAATATTGTAATACAGAAATCAAATGCGTTCATCATTTTACAACTCGATTCAGTCATTATAAATAATCGGGATAATGAAATATTTTAATAAATAGTTACATTGATATTATTAATTGAAATTAGTATTCCACTTAGTGTATACTGTGGGAGAAACCTTTCTGCAAAATAACACATTGACATTGGAGACAGAAGGTTGGGTTTCTTAGAAAGTGACTGCCTTCCCCAAGTGGTGTTAAGTAGACAGCAATGGAAAGCCATTTGTCATTATTAACGTCAAAAATACTGAAGCATGTCATTTCACAAACCCCTCAGTTTCCATCGCATGTTAACGTGCAAGCCGATTGCCTACTGCCTACTTCGAACGAGTCGTAATCATGATTTGATTGGTTTTTTCGGCATCGTTAGGTTTGATCAGGAAAGCATAGTCTGCAAATTGTCTAGTATATCTCATTACATTTAGTTCTGTTTGTAACGTTGTGCCTTGAAACCTTAATCAGCGATGAAATAAAATATGAAGTATAATCTTAGGATTTTAGTTTTGTTACTTGTATTTCTTTTCTCGACTGTACATATATTGATCTACATATACTTAAAGCAAATTAAAATAATTTGTTCGTAAATAAATTGTTAACACATATCCTTGGGTATAAATTGCATTATTTGCCATGTTTATTTTATTATAATTCAACTACCATTCCATTAAAAAAATATATTTTCAATTTTTAAAACATACATTTGTGGGTTGAATAACATCACGCCCAGTATTATAAATGTTCAAAGGCGTGTGAAATTTATAGATCACTAAACTGGAAAATTGTCGATTAGATACATATTGCAAAACGACAATTGAATCATAACATAGTTTGTTTCAAACTTCATTATATCATTAATCCTATTTGTTAACTATAAATTTGGGTGTTGTATTAGTATGTTTCATTTATTGTGCCTCTAATATTCAAATTAATTATTTTATTTATAGGTTACTATTTTAAATCATGGTTTCCCTCTTATTTTAAAATACGGTACTTAACGTTTAAATGGATGTTTTTTGTATCTATTTTAATATCTCACAATATCAGGAATAATCGATACTTCTCAACTTCAAGACCATACGTATTTTCTAATTTTAACAAGTAATACAATAAAAGGTGTACAAAATTTTGCACTAACTTTCTCACAAATTCATCTACAAAACCAAGAATAATGTTTCTCGCCCTTTTCTTTCTCTATTCTATTTAGACTAAGTAAGAAATAACAAAATGTGATTTTGATTTGATTTTATGGAGATAAGATTTTATGTTTAATTAATGTTTGCCTATTATTTCAGAAAAAAAATGTTATTTTGAAATATCATAAGATAAAATTATTTTGTAATAAAAATTAAAGTAAAATAATAACAATAATACTCAAATCATATTAATACCTATAAATACTATTTACATTAAATTTACCACAAATAAATCAAAAAAACCTTATCACTTAAACGTAGTTAATTTAAAAAATATCATTGAATATACAGAAAATGTTGATTTTAAAACTATTAATGGAGAATAATAATACAAATATAACCAAGTTTATTTTATTGACAGTGTTAATGTCTGTATGAGTATTTGTATGAGTAGAGGTGAAACATTTCTTTTATAAAAACTAAATTTGGTCATAGAATATATATATAAATAATATTCAGTTGACGTTAAATTCAATTCACTGCAATTTTAACTAGTTTTAAAAATGTATTTGCACACCACAGGTGAGTATGACGTTTAGAAAGAACAAAAAAGTTAGGTTAGAGAGTTAGGTAGCTATCTAATACAGTTTAAATGCTTCTACTATATAATGAAATGATACAGGATACACTGTTGAAGTGGATAATGACATGCAACGGTTATGAATTCTCCGATTCATACACACACTATGAAAGGATTAGAGCCAATCGTTTGAAAGGCAGGTTCTACATCTAAGTGCTTCTGCGGAGATATGCAAATTAAACTCTACGTTTGACATGCTAATCTCCCCAACACACTTCTTGTATTACACACGCCCTCTTCTGCATTCAATATTTATCACGATATTGTGTTGTTAACACGATCGATATTACCCGTTGAGGATCTACGCAATTATTTGTATAAAATTTATTCTCTTTTCATCGGATTGTACATTCTGCAAATTGTTTATACAAGAATTTACAGAAAGCCGGTGGTTAAAATTTAATTTAAAAATGTAATAATATGTTAATTTTCGACTAATAAATTTATTGAGTATATTTGATAACACCAAATCAGTATGACAAAATATCAGCACTATCTAGAAAATGGATTGAAATAAATACAGGAGTATAAATTAAGTCTTGGTAGAACTTGCTTGTTCATTAATTTAGAAAATGCATCATTAGATATTCAAAATGATTAGACTACCAAATAGCGCCTGAGTGGCGGCATAGCTCCTAAAACGTGTAGTAAATATTTAGAGTGTTTATCACCATCTATCAATCCTAACTTCACTCAATCACGCCCTTCTTACAGATTTTATAAAATTTAATGAAATAAACATGCTCTACTTTATTAAAACCACTTATTTTCCCAATAGCGCCTTTCAAACAAACATTTGATGGTGCAACGTTCATCCAGTTACGTTTATATTATTCAGAACATAATATAAAGTATGACTTGTTATTCGACCTTTCCAGCGCACACCAAACTCTGGGGCTAAGGTGATAAAATATAGTAACAAACGTGATGTCCAACTGCTGCATAAAATGAAATATATCATCCACCCCCTCAGTTAATCCCGCCCCCACCCTTCCAGGAACACTCTTCAAATATGTATGTAGGGGCGGTGTGGAACCAAGTAGCAGTTTTAGCCCTTTTTATAAGCCCACCTTCATTCGAAGCCAACTGTACTGTTACAGACCTGGACGAAATGAAATTTTCCTTGATAAAAACAAAAGCCTATTTAATATTAATTTTCTTAATTACATTTTTATTTAATAATAACTACTCCTTAATTTATAATATATTTTTATTTTGATCCCATCTTATCATTCTTTATCTTTGTATTATTTCGTATCGTTTAATTTTTGTAACGTCAGTACAAGCCAGCCTCTGGGTATATTTTAATAAACGTAAAGAAGAAGTGTTTATTTTATATTGTAATATTGTAGTTTATGAAAAGTATATGAATTATATATGTTATAAATGCATGTAAATAATTTAGTTAATAATTTGAATACTATTAATAACTTAAAGGTTAACATTAAAATAAAGTAAAAGAAGAAACAATTCTTATATTTACTTGCATATAATTTCATTCATTTCTAAACTTCACAGAGCTTTGAAATCTAAATGTACCAAATGCCGTATCACGTCAACTATTTCATCTATCTTTTGATTTGTACACATAAGTTGTTTTTGACCGTACGATGTCGTGACAAAGGTAGATTCTTATTCCTTTATCTGCGTCAAAACTTAAAATTGACCCAAAATCCCAAATACAGGTAGTCTTTAGTAACATAAAACATAAATAGCTTTCTCTTGAGAGTTTAAACATTTCAACATTAGTTCTATGGCAACCATTAAATAAAAAAATAATTAACTGATTCATTACATTACAAATATAATCTATTTTAGGTTAGGTTACGGTAACTAACAAGATTCACAAAAGATTAACGTGAAGGTTTATCTGTTATGTCACATAAAGATCTATTCTAAACTATTGTAGATGATAACATATTAACTGAGACACTTGCTCCGTTTAGTCTATATCATTTGATGACAAACTTTTATTATTTAAATAATCATTATAATTTTATAATATATTACATATTACAAACATATTATATTTATACCCTTCCTGTATAATATCATATTTGCATCATAACGTTAGATACAATTATGTTATCTAATCAGTTATGCAATTTAAAAATCCAGACTCATGCTTGATACTTTATGCTAAATCATTATTAAACGTTGTCTTTCATCTAGTGAAAGCAAAGTAGCTCACCTTAGTTATATCTTAACAGGACCCACACCCACTTCATTCCATACCTATTGAAATAACATTTGACTGACTGACAAAACATTTGAACTTTGTTTGGTTTGAGAATAGGATCAGTAGGTTCTTCTTCTTCTTCTTCCTTGGTTCTACAACTCTTAATAAGTCTTGGCTATCCATCGTCGGTGACCTTGCCCCTCCACCCAGCACTTTGATAGCATCCGTGCGTCATTTTAGCCTAAAGATCTTTTTTCATCTCGTATTTTGTACATGAGAGCCGCTACATTATCACATATCCTGCCCATCTAAGTCTGCTTGTCATAATGTGTCTAACCACATTCTCCCTCCTAAACAGTAGTTCAAATCTTTGGCAGTGCCGATGTCTCCATTACAGTACGGTATGTTTCTGTCCTTACACGGACCATTTATAAATTAAGTAAATTTTTATAAGGTAAGTAAAACTTTGCTATTCCATTCAGTTTATCGGTTTCTTTCTTCTTGAGCGTCCATATCTCGCTTATACCTACCCCCAATGGATTATGGTCCTGTGTATTATGATGCAGCTTATCAGTTTATATTTAATCATATATTGGATAGAGTCCTGTTGAAGTTGGAGTCATATGTATGATGTATAAGGTAATGTTTCAGCAACTAATCTTACTATTAATAGATTCCAGATGTTTAAGTTCTCCAGGTTTCAAGGAAAAAATCTAGTTGTACGATATTATAAATTTGAGTACGTTCAAGAAAAGTAATAAATGTGAAAATAAAATATGTTTGGAAAACTTACACTACAAGGAGAGAGTCCTATATCAAAAATCTTGAACCAAATACTTTATTTCTATGAATTAAATTTTTATTATTTCTATTAAAATAATTATTTACGCACGCGTAGACAAAATATGTGATTTAATTTTTTTTTAAATAATACCAACACGCAAACTTTAGACTAGGAAATTCAACTGCAAATATAATCTTCTTATATATTTATCATTTTGTCTGAGATTCTCCCTACTTGTTATCTTCCACTCACTTAGCCCACCTCAAATTGTCCATGCGTCATTTACTGCGCTCCCTCTCTTCCTTGCAAGAGCAGTTTAATTCACTTATCTTACCCTTTTCTGTTAATGTTTAAACGACAAAACCCCGTCTTAATGAATCCGAGTTGTAAGAACTTGCCACCTCAACGTGAAGAAGCTTTCTTGTAACCGTATTGTTTTTAATTACAAGAAAAATGGTTTTTAATTAGACCTTATTGTCGCAATGCTTGTTAATTTCACTGACTTGTAAAGTTGAAGTACGGAATCCGACACATGTATTGATAAGCGTAATAAGTGTCCAACTTATCAAATAAACTTACGTTAGAGAGTTGTTTTATTAGCTTACAATAAAGTATTATGATTTTGAGAAAAACAAAGTTGAAGTGAACAAACATAACAACAATCTACATTACCGTACTAAGAGCTAAGCTAAGTGCATTAGTTTCATTTCCTTTGCAGATAAATTTAATTTCTATATTTTATTTCTTTTACCACAATACACAATAAAATAAATATATATCTGAATCACACAGCAATAAAATATAACATAAGTTATAATTTTTAAAAAAAACTGTACTGTACTTAGAATTAAAGATAACTATATAAATTAATATAAACTTAACGAATATGTTTGAAAAAATATAAGCAAAATCAATCAAAAACAAAAATATAACGTCTTTGGGTTATGTTTTGAAGAATTAAGTTTTTTAGTGAAAATACTACAAACAAATAATTAGCCCTGAAAATATATATGTATAAATATATGTTTTTTTAAACTTTTTATTGTAAAACTTGACAGTGACATAGGTTACTATTATTGAAGTAATGAAAGAATGTAAGAGATTTAAAAGGAGAAATCAGCATGTTTAGATACAGTGTTAATGCAGTGACGACTATTTTATTATTACTTTTGTTGAACGGTGCTATAATCATAAAGCAATAAATATTGTTTCATGTATACATCCCAATTCGTAAAATGACATCATGATATATTTCGGTTTTGTTAAAGGCAAGATTGAATACTCTCGTAGAGTAGTATTTTGTTGAGTTAAATATCAATTTCGCATTAAATAATAGTTTCTATATCAAACAACTTGTTTAAAAATCGTTGTTCAAAGCTCACATGATCACATATCAATAACACGATTTTAGCGTTGTTTAATTTCAAAGGCTTGTATTAATATCAGAACGAAATTAGCCTCGAACGAGGGGGTGGACGGCCGGCATCTGTTCAACAAACAGTATACGAATGAAAGCCTATCTGTCGGCTACAAAGAGAACTAATTTATTACAGAATAGGTTTCCCCCCAATGACCACAGATGTTGCAAAATACTCAAATGATTGATATCTCTCTACCCGACTGAAATATGAACACAAATCATCCATTTATCTTTTGTCTAATGGCATCATTAATTGAACTACAAAAAGTGAAGAAGAAATTGAATAACAAAAAATCCCTTAATCACAGTCAGACGAAAAAGAGTTTTTATGAATGAGTGGTGTCGCTTAAAAGTGTACAGGGATTTATTTATTCGATGATTGATGTCCAATAAAACAAATCACAATCATTATAATACATTATATTTCGGTTTCTTGATTATCATTTTTAGAGTTATCAAGTAACTCTCAAGTAAGACAAAAGTGGCTAACTAATTATTTATCTCTCAATATTGAATTAATATACAGCTGTAAATTAAAATGTACAGATAAATACTCAAACTACTCAACTACAAAAAATGAATGTTATGTAAACGTGTACGCTAAATATAAAAATAAAAATATCAGTTTGTAAGACTCTTGTGACATGTTAAAGTGTGAAAGATCACATATTAAAAGGTTTCGTAGTCCGTATGATATATACCTTTTCTAGTCCCAAGTGGCCTGTCTAAGCTGTTTAACCTAGCCACACTGGACGTGTTCATCAATTTACTGCACATCTTTTAACTGATTTTATTGTTTTAAATACAGAAGCATATGTAAACGTAGTTAGATAGACAGTCTTTATTAGTCAATAACTTTTTAACATATGCAAACAATCATAACTGTAAGGAAAAATATAAAATAATCTATACAATTATGTGACTCATATTTGAGTATCATCTGATACAATCATATATGTACCATATATACGAATGAATATATAAAACAATGTAAAAACAACATATATTTAGGCTTATCTTAACAATCATTATCGGGAAGAAACATAGAGGCAACATATTGTGTTGTGAAGTTAATCCAAAGGTAACAGTCAAATATGAGTAATACCATCTCATAATAAATTTGCTAAGAACATTCAGTGACTCTGATATAGTTTACCAACACTATCCAATTCATACCATTTAAAATATCAATTATCGGTTGTAATGATAAAGCTTGGTCTAAATATTGAAATTTTAGACTAGGATGGCTCTAGAAATAGAAAAAAAGTTCAATGGTTTTTCTTAATCAAGAACAACGAGGCTTTATTTAATGACAAACGTATAATAATAATAATAATAATAATAAATTGTTTTATATTGTGAAGCTGAATAGAAACAACTAGTAAATGTAAATTTTATGACCTTTTAGATTCGAAAATTTTGAAATTCTTACATAAAAAGTGTAATGAAATTATATATTTCTAGATAACATAATATGGCCGTAATTCCGAATACACAAACTGACGTCTGTGACAGCCACATGAGAAGTAGAAACACAGCCATAGAGTAGCCTATACACAAACCTGAGAAAAAGATAGTTGTAAGGTAACGAAATTTAGAGTTTAAAATAATTGAACTAACTAAACTTTTGTATTAATAAGATCAAGTAAAAAATAAAAATCGCTGGAACAGTTAACTCGTATTTGATGACATGCGTACCAACCACCTGTAGAAACAAAACTAGCAGGCTAAATGGAATTTTATATTTAACCTAGAATTCTATCGTACTAAAGATAAAAGACAATGGATTAGACTGACAATGGAAATGAACGGTAGTTCATTAGTATTTTTTATGCATGACGTTGGTCATATTCTTCGTTTGTGCCGCCCACATATAGAGACAAAAGCCGACAGTTATGAAGTATGCGTACATAAAACTTCTAAACTTTATTGTTATTACTCAGATCAAACACACATCAAGTCTACTGAACAGTACATAAATCATTTTCATTGTTTCAGGGTAAGAATATATATACGTCTGTACAAGGACGTGGCCTTTAGGAGCTTTCACTTATTGACAACTGGAATCGTGCACCACTGAGATGTTAACTGAGAAGACATAATAACTATTTGCACTTCCAGTAAATACCCGTAACTCATACAATTCATTTTATTGGAATTGTAGCAAACCGTAACTTTTACAAATATAACACACTTATCCTGTTTTAATTTAATGTTTTTTATTAGTAAATTACACCTACAATATCAGATGAGGTAAGATACTTTATTACACGGTGCCAAAAACTGTGTACAAACTTTCTCAATTACCCAATAAATTAAAACCTACCAAAAATGTTAGTTTTGTAGTTGTCAGTCAAAAATTGTTTCTAGACAACATCCATTTACCAACAATCTGTGAAAAAAATATTTAAAGGGCCAAAGTAATCTTGCTTTTGCCATAATCCCGGCTGTAAAGATTGACTTTGTGTTTTGACAATTATTACATAACCGTAATATATTTTACTTACGATTTTGCACATGGCTAGTTCATTAATCTTGACATTTCACTAATATTTTAACGAAATCGGTATAACTGATTTTGAAAAATTACGTCTTTTATAACAACTTCAGGGCCATTTTTTTTTGAGAATATTCATAAATCATAATTTCGAGTAATGGCGAATCATTTTGTTTGGATCCTAACAGACTTGATTACAAAATTTAGAGCCTATTTTGAGAGAAAATCTTTTCTTTTTTTATAGCTACTACACATTTTGAGTATGAAAAAAGTCTCAACATAAATAGGCCTATTTATGTACAAAATTTGATTAAAATTTATAAGCGCATTTGGACACTGCACAAACGAGAGACATAATTCCTAAAACCATTCTTTTAGCTTTTAGACTGAACAGACCCTAAAACGGATATATCCACACACACAAAAAAGGAAATAAGCATAAATTATTTTACACATAACATGATTTTCTCTATATTATGTACATGTGAAATATTAAAAACTAAAATTGTCAACATACTGATATCAGTTATGGCATTTGTCCAGTACAGCACGTTAAGATATTTGTACTTGTAAGACATATTTGATTTTTTAATATTTATTTTAAGATAAGATGAATGCATTGTTCACCTACAAAATTTGGTATGTATTTCCGTGAAACGAATGACTACAGTTTTGTCCGCGTTGACTGTGTACATATCACATTCTTGATCGAGGGTAACAAAAAAAATCGGGACTGAAGTTGCTGCAAAATAGACGATCCAATCGGGATTCAATGGGTCATCTTACTACGCCATTACAGTTTTTTCCATTACTGGGATATTTTAAATATAATTATTGTGATCTCATTCTTGAAAACGCTGACACCCCAGCCAATATTTCATAAGTATAATTTGCTACTATGTTTAGCTCATTACATCTGTGCACGTGTGTTACGAACGATTTTATTACTTTTCTTTTTATTCAAATTTGACATGTTGGGTCGGTTTCAGAAATCATTCTACAATTTCATTAACCAGAATAATAGGTTTGTAATATTTGAAATGGCTTCCAATTAGAAGAGAGTAATGTGTTGCTCTGACAATATCCCGTTATAAATCTATTTTTAAATATAAACAAATTATTGTCCAGATATGCTTTTTCAGGTGTAAAGGAATGAAGCTTATTAATTTTAAATTTATATTGTTAAAAACCTAATCTCAAAATTACAACAAAATCAAAAGTAACAGTTTTAATAACGTATTTTATTTACCGTTATTTAAATTTAGTATTACTTTATTGTTCGTTAAACATGATTTTACAAAGAGATCTAAAAATGTCGGTAGTTTCTGTCAAATCTAGCTTGACCTGTATACATTAATACCAGTGTCAAGGTTAAAAACGAGCGGTTACGCATACAAAAAAAAAAGTTATTATGTAAGCGGTAGGAATGTCTGTACATTAAAATGTACAACTTAAAATCTAGTCAATCCTAATGAATAATAGAACATAATATATAGAACTCGTACGTTCTTGTAGTCAATTTAAGAAAACTTATCCCAAATAAAGAATTATCGTTAGGTAATGACTGTCAGTAAATTTTTGTAGAATTATAACAACAACACCTTGGTTTTAAACCTTAAAAGCTTTCTTTGGCGTGAAGACATATTCATGACAAAAGATATCTCGAAACTTAGTTAGCTTGAATATATTTTCAAAAAGAAAATCATTCACCATTTCATCTAAGAGAGAGTAAAGTTTAGTAACTTTGAACTGGTCAACAAAGTGAATTCAACTGGAGTACTGAGAATCTCTTAGAAGAGCCATTACCTAATATAGAAGAGGGGGTAGGGGTGTTCATGAACGCATCAAAGGACATCGTGGACCCGCATAACCTAAACCACAAGAAAGCAGGGCTTGCGACGCCTGTAGGGGTTGGGATTCTCTTGACATGCAAAGATTTAATTTCAGCTTCGGTCTGTCACCTAACATATAAAGATAGGTGTCCTGAGACTGAAAGATTATATCAGACGTAGTAGGGTTTTGATATTCTTGATTTATAAAAAAAAACTGTTATTTGCTGGGAAACATGCATGTGGGTTATCAAAATAAAATCATAGTTATTTAATACATATTATCATATATTTGTATATACATATATACATGTAAAACCACTAGTTAAATTGAAAATAATAATTTCAGTAAACCTACATCCCAAGCAAACCAAGGAATAATAATTGGTAATTAAATTAATTATATCCTTTGTTATTGGTCTTTCGTAGAGTAACCCTCAAAAAGGTGTACAAACGACGAGATATGCCAATATAGCAAATTTAATGTAAATTACCCCAATATTTTGGATTTAAGTTATACAATTTTGTAAAGGATTACTCCATTTCCCCCTCAAAACAGATAATTTCAAAATAGATTTTTTTAAACCTAATTAAAATTTCTTTATAGCTACTACGTTTACTTGGGAAGGTAAAATAACAGTCTAAACATATTTGCCATCGATATTATTTCATATCCCTCCGATGATGGTAACTTGGTTACCAAAATTTACATCAGGGAATTATAATAACATAAGACCAATAAATATTTTATTTTATTTTATTTGTGTTTGTGTTATTGTACCAAACGTGTGGTAGGGGTTTCAGTGTTTTATATATGCCATCGTTTTACTAAGTTATATTAGACTATTTTGTTTATTTAAATATCCAAGAGATTGGAATAAATTATTCATATCAAGAAATATTCTAATAAATACAAAGTTCAATGCGCAATGGACTTATTTTCCAACATCTGGGGAACAGATTTCAACCAACTAAAATTTTAGCAAATAAAAAATGAAAACTTATGTGTAAAACTATATTATTAAAAAAAAAAAAAAAAACTTATTATTTTCATATTTATGTGAATTCAAAACTAATTTTTCTACTCTATTTTATAAATTAACTTTTTTACTGTATTTTGTAAACAATTTTCAACAAATGTAGGAAAACAAAACTGTTTCAACAATTGACTTCAAACCAAACAAAGCAATATTTACATTACTGATTTCACAATTAATCAGTTTTCCACAATGTTGTTGTCACATTGTATTTGAATCCTAAAATAAAAAGGTTATAGCCTACATATAATTGCCTAATGAGAAGTTACTTTGTTTCCTTTTCATATAATTCAAAAACAACAGAAATTATAGAACCGAAGAACATGTTTTACGTGCAACCTTAAACTGTAAAAGAAAGCCGATTGATGTTGAAAATCTGATTTTGGCAAGAGATGGAACAAAGTAGACAGAGGGCAGGAAGGAAACGAAACATATGGATACAGTTATGACATACAACGAATAGTATCAGGTTAAAGAAGGGTTGACGAAAGGTGGCGTCTTGTCATGGGAATGGCAGTCTCCCAACAATGAATCCCACATGGTAGGCACGGCGTTGTACAAACATTCAACACGAGGCTTCAACTTCAGTTTCCGGAGCATTTAGCAATGTCCCCACCGATATATTTCATTCGGCTTCGACAGGTTTTATATAAAATATTGTACTCAATAGAGAGAAATGTGTCCGCATGAAATAATTCCTTTTGTGAACGGTGTTGGGGATATAGTAACTTCTACGAACCGTGAAGCGATTACTTTAAATTGAAAACTGTTGATGTATATTTACAGCTTCTAAAAACGAAGTATGGCGTTTATATACAGCTGTTATACGCCACACAGCATATAAAGAGGATTTGCTGCAAGACTTTCTCTGAAAACATGATTTCTTCAGGAGATTCAGGCATAAAGTTGAATTCATGAAGAGATTGTATAATTCTGTCTTGTAGAATTCTACACATAATACACCTACACTTCTAACTCTGGCGAACTAAAATATTAAAATTACTCACACATATTGTACGTAAGAAGTGAATAATTTACAATATTAAAAAATAATCTCCAAGTTAGTATTATTTAGTTTGAATTTTTATTCTAACATTACTTTCATTACAGTCATGACATTAAAATATATATCTATGGTGTCAGCAGTCAAACTTTTATTCCCCTTTTAGTTTAATGGCGAGAAAGTTCTCGGTCTCCATAGCGTTATATATATATTTTTAAAACTCATAAAATAAAGATACCTTTATCCCTCGAACACTCTAATAGTGTCAGAACCAGAAAAGAACAAGAGTTGGTCAAAGAGATACCAGATAGGGTAGATGAAAGAGAGGGATCGAACACAAGACTATCTAGCCAGTGTAACCTCGGGTATGCTACGTCCGTATCACTGTTGTTAATGTTAAGTGTGTCTCCACTAGATATTGAAGGCTAGGATGACACCATACAAAATAAGTTGTCTATGTTTTTGGCGCTATCAGCAGGCCGGCAAACCCAGCGTAATCGGTGACATTTTATGGATATATATATATTCTTGAAATAGTCCTGAACCGGATGAAAAGAAGTACTGATCTGTAGTCACCATATCGTGTTAGCTCTGTTGAGAGAGAGGAATGGTGCCAAGGTGAACCAAAGATATGTAAGGAATGCACTGACTTGGTAAACGGATTGCTCCAAAACCTCCAAACGTACTGGGTTAGGTGTTCACGGAGTCAGACCCAAAGAGATTCAACATATAAGCCTGGGATTGATAACAACCGTTTCTCAAACGGAGGGTGATTGGCCGTACAGAACGTGCGAGAAGAAATATAGATAGGGGCTACAATGACCATCTACATAAACTCCGACAGTAGGGCTTCATTTCGGGTTGTGGAAAACACAACTATACTTCTAGGATAGTATGGGAATTCATGTCGCCTTGAAAACCATGGAAAAACCAACAAAATACACATTTTTTGGGTACCAGGTCGTCAGGATATTAAAGTAAAAGGATATATATATATATATATATATATATATATATATATAAAAGAATGCCATTTAATTGGCCCAGAACCTGCCTGTGGAGTATACTATACTTTAGCACTCAGGTGTGTTTCTCAATGGGTTTTGATGGAAAACCAGAAGTTTTAGTAGAGAACTAAGGGTAATGTAGAGTCTAAGAGGATGCTAAAGGGACCGTTATGACTCCACACAGAGTCCCTTATACTGAACAGGACTGACCTGCGGTGAGTGACTGGATTCCTGACGGGCCACTGGATTTTTCTTAGCCATTTAAAATTGGGGGTTATCTAGACTAGATTGTTTGAGAAATATATGTGGTGCTTATGTTAAAACGGCTTAACACGTAGTTTTTGACAGTCCAGTTTTGGATTTAAAACTATTTGAACCTCTAGGCATTCTATGGAGTTGGAGTCAGATAGAAAAACAGGACATCACCTGAAAATTTCCTCGCCCTCCTACCAATTAAAAAAAAAGTAAGAAAAAACAAGAGTTTGTCAAGAGAAACTAGGTAGGAGAGATGAAAGAGAGAGTCCTAACTCAAGACTACATAAAAAAAGGTGTAGAACCAGCTACAGTCTCCTAGAGTGCGCCACGCCCGTACGCACTGTCATAAGCTCCTGAAGGTAAACTTCGAACTAGTGTTGCAATATTAACAAGGAGTAATGTATTAAAACTAATACAAATTTCAAGGTTTTTGAACAGTTGTAAACAATTTATGAACTCATGAGATGAAAGAAAATCCACAAAAAAGCTATGTTCGTAAGACGACTTTTTGATCAGAAATCATTGAAACATCGTCTTTTAAAAATTAAAAAATGTTTGTTGTGGAGAATTAATTGTTTATTTTCATTTAATGACAATTTTTGCTTATTTTAAGTGAATTAATGAACTCAGAAAAGTACACATATCAAATGGAATAGTTTAAAATATTATTAATTTTTTTAAATGTGTTAGTTTAATTTTCAGTAAAAGTTAAATTAAGAGCGTAATTAAATTAAATTTGTTTCAGATATTGTAAAGATGTGACTACGAATTACTTTCTTGTAAAATAATAATGATATAAATGAATTTGGATAATTTTTTCAACTTTGTAAAATATTTACGATCAATATGGTTTTTCTGTAAATTTAATTTTCTTATTTGTTGTTTGAAGACGAAAAAACTCTTGGTCAACATCGCGTTATAAAAAATAAAAAATAAACATAAAAATAAAGACCTTTTTATACTTTTATAGCATCAAGATCATCGGAAGAGAACAAGATTGGTCCAGAGAGACCTGATAGGAAAGATGAAAATGATTGATCTAATCCAAGACTACACGAAAAAATATTTAGTTCAAGCTAGCACCCTCGGGGTTATTCTGCCCGTACTCACTATAAGTTAACTCCTGAGTGTCTATAGTTTTAATGTTTTCTTTAAAATAAATAGCCTAATAGCGGAAGGTTTCATCAGACAATTTGTTTTCTAGTTTTAAAATTATTGGATAATAATGGTTTGATCATATTAGGAATAAAATTTAATCATGATCATTTGTGTATATAAAAACGAATACATGTGTTTCTAGAGTTTGAATCAACTCCCGTTTTCAAATAAGAAAACCTGTAACGTGAGAAATATGAAAACGCCAGCAAAACTTATCATCCTAGGGCCATTTTGTAAACTAGAACTACAACTACACAGTTCATTCCATTTAATTAAAGTTAGAAACAAATATAGTATCGTGGAAACACGCTTATCATAAATCAAAGGATTGGACAGATAGAGAAGTACAAAACAATAATCAAGGTTTTATGTCGGGTTTATCAACGGCACTTAGAAATCTATCCGGGAAAGGAAAACGATTAACACTTGGAAGTGAGAAATGGTTTGTAGACAGGATTTTTTGGATTTTTGAATCCTATTGTACTCAAGAATATGGATGGCCGCGGGTTTGAAAGTTAATTTCAGAAAATAATTTCCCTCATTAAACCAGAATCTGTTATCGTGGATCTTTTTCACTTTAATAACCATAATCTGAAATCAGAAAAAAATTCCAAACAGTTCTTCCAACAAAACGTCAATTATTGGCTGTTTACAAAATAAGGGCGCATCTTGTGACATGGGTCCGTTTAAAGTTGAAATTTTAGAGCAAGTGATACAAATCAAATGACAACTATAGAAGTGACGAATTTGAAAAAGAAAATTGCTACACTGTATGCGTTTTTCTCTTTATCACTCATACTTAAATCTTATAAAAATTAAAGATCACATTATCAAAAATAATCAAAACATTTACATCAAGTATAGTTAAAACCCATTTGTAAAACGGTTTTAAGTGTTACTTAGGGAGAAAAATGGGGGGGCGGGGTGTAGAAAATATACAGAAAAAGATATTGAAACGTGACGTTTTGCTTGAACAACACCTTAAAAGCGATAAATCTTGAATGAGATTCTACCAAAAGTATCCTAGTAACCAAGAGTTATATGGTTTATAAATTTACAGGTCTCGAACTTACAAATATTAATAATTTTGTGGTAAATTAAAATAATAGTATGGTCTTTTATATATTAACAATTAATTAGTACATATCTAACATTTATTTAATTAAACGCATTTTATTATTTATTTAGACTAATTAAAATGTAATACCTTACATAATGTGGTTGTCTTTTATATAATACGAGGTTGAAAAAAATCTGAACAAATAAAAAAGTACATAGAATATTTAAAATATATTTTGTGTGGATAAGTTCAAATATACTAAAGCCAGTGATTAGTTTTGACGCACTGTCAAGTAAAATGGAATAGATTTTGATATCTTAACGAGGATAGTTCCTCTAGTGGTGGCCTTGAGAAGTTGAAATAATTGAGACTAAAACTTGATAACAGAACTTGATTCATACTCTGAAAACGTCATACATTAGAGTATTTATATGCACAAATACGATGGCATAATGTATATCAACTTTTTTTTGATATATATTTGCGTATTATATCACATTTTTGATATATATCACAGTTGCGTATTTAAATTACATCAAAACTACTTGAAACATCATGGGCATAACTTAATCTAAGTGTAAATAAATAAACGTGAATTACCTTAATATGGGCGGTGTCGGACTGGTAACGTACTGGGCGGTTGCGATCTGTAACACAGGATACATAAATAGCAACTTGAAATCTTTGGTAGCTGTATAGACGACATAATTCACTTCACTTCCATAACAACTAAATGCATTTCACATTTAATGTTCCCTTAAATTTTGAGAATTCTTCTTGAATTTAAATCTATAATAGTGTTTACAATACTTATAGTTGTTTTAATAATACTATTATTTATATAGTTTAAGCGGCATTAGCCAACATTTGTGTATATAAATAGTAATAGTCGTCGTTTTGAGAGTATAAATCACTTCTCATTATCAACATACAAAATGAAAAAAAAAAAAAAAAAAAAAAAAAAAAAAAAAAAAAACACCATATCTTGACCATGATGGGAACTAAAAACAAGTACTAACCTAAGAACATTAGTTTAGTTTGTGTTTTATTTACCAACATGGACTTGGGCTATCATTTTGTGTTGTTTTTTCATGTTCTACGTTTATTACTCGATAACGGTAGTTGATTTATACTCTTAAAACGACGTGAATTAGCTTTTATTTACACCAGTAACGGCCAATTCAAATTATATCTATAAAATAAAAAATCCGTTATTATCTAATAACATTAAAACTAGAATAATTATAACAGTTCTGATTTATAATGCAAATATAAACATTAACACCGAAGGGTTGTGTATTGTTCATTAACATGATGTGTTACATTTATTTAATTTATATTAATGCAATTGAATCTCATTTTGACCAATTATTATCAGTCAGACATTTTAAAGAAAGCCTAGTTAGTATAGTAGCAAATAACTTGTTTTTATATATACCAGATGTTTCATATAATAAGTTGTTTGTATCATTTGTCTGATTATTTATTTTGTATCGAGTGATTTAAGAGGATTAGTGTGTATAATTCTTGTGGAAAACATAAACTAAAAACAAAACATTTACATTAACAAATTTACTTTAAATTTATAAACTCCCCAAAAAGTGATAAACATAAAGGAGAACACACAGAGTGAAATGTTAGGCCCATATTCAACCTACCCGCGCATGTAATTTAATATTCCTACAACGTATTCCTTTTTAATACCCACAACATCTTCAAACGTACTTTGGACTATGATAAGCCTATCGAAAACAAGTCACGGAACATGATATGAGAGGTGTTCTTTGCAGATTAGTGAGGTGGTTCTGATAACCAATAGCATGTCTTCCAAAAAGCAATATATTGACCATGGAAAAGAACAACAAAACAGAAAAATAGAGAATCTCATAACTGTCGCCTTATTTTGATAACAAATCTAGTTTAATCTTAAATATAAATATTGATGCAAAAATACGAATGTATGACCTACAATATATTATGTGTATAGTAATTCTATATGTTGATGTTGAGAGTTTATTTAAAACTATTTACAAATACTTTAAAAAAATTAATAAAAACGTGAACTTATACAGTAAACTTTTGTTTAGATTTGGTTTATTAGTCATTTATTTATAATTAAAAAATAATTTTAAATCACACGATATATACAAAAAATGGTAACTAGTAGCCTAATTTAATTGTGTTATTGGTCACGTTCAACATTTTACCACGAATTTAAACAATAAATTATCTTTAAACGTTACATTAGAAACAAATTATACAAATTTGTTGACCAAACTAAAAATAAAATTGAGCTCTGTCTTAGGTCCAACAAAGATAAAATTATCAAAACAAAATAACAACTGTACAGTAAAAAGATAACGCGGGGATTTTTTTAACACGGTAGTTTATTTTTACGAAGTTCCATTTGCTGTTTCAAATTATCTCGGGATATTATTTAATATTTGGTTGCGGTGATGCTAACAGCGTATTACGCGGCAAGGCAATGAGGGTAATGAAGACATTTTATTCCCTAAGGAGTCCCGACACCAATCCCAACCCATATATTCGCTAAGCTCAGTCTGAAGATCCTTATTATGCAAAACGCCTGCTTTGTCTGCCAGATGTCGCAAATGTCTTTACGTTTCTTAGTTCTGCGGCCACCTACCATTCATTAGCACACGCAACGCCGCAAGACCGACCTTACACAATGCACGGGGAATGGGTTTTTTTTGTTTTAATTTTGTTTATTAAAAACGCTATGGCAGTTAATTATGTAGTTAAACACGGGTTCAGAGGCAGAAAACTGAAATAAATCCAACCCACCTTCGTTACTGCCGAGTTACCCTGTATGAAAGCCTTTTATTGCAAGCCGCAGCAAAATTTAATTTTATTCCCTCTGCTTCCATTACCCCATATTTTTATAGTCTAAACAAATTAACTTACATCTACAATCTGTGACTCAATTTCTTCTTTTTTTCTTTTTTAGTCCTTAATTTAAAATAATGAATTTAAAACTTTTTTTATATAAATAAAAATCTCACATTGACAAGTAAAGGAAACGTGACCGCTAATTCCTAGGTTTATAACTCCCAAATCAGAAGTTAGTTCCATTATTTTTTACTTAAGTATTAAGTACTTCGATAGATTACATTAAAAATACTTAACGTTTATGTATTTATTTTGTAATGTAATAAACCTTAAATCAACCTCTATTTTCAAACAACAATTTACAATGACATAAAGAAAAGATGGAAAACCTATCAATAGAAAAGCTGTATAACCAAACCCTTCAATAAGCTATTTTTTTATGTAATCTTATGTATAATTCATTTGAATCTCATAAATATTACCAATACTTCAAACTTTGTTATGGGCGGAATAGTCTCAGTGAATTACGAACATAAATTGTTATAACCAGTCAAGATGAAAAAGAATTAGACCTAAATGAGAAACTTCAGATATATTAAACACAATTTGTTTTGTTTATGTAATCGAAATCGATATCCTCACTGGAAGAAAGAGTAATTAAAGAAGATGTAATATCATAACGTCCAGCATTAATATTAGAAAGGAACAGTCCCCAATCACGGTGTAATTCAATATAACCAAGATGAATAGAAGCAGGCAGGCTGCAGATTATTCTTGACTTTACAGTAAGAGAAGATAATTAAGGAAGCCGTGGTGAGGGGAAATATGAAATCTGACGGACTACTACCTAACGACGACGAATTCTGATATGCCTAATCACGTCTGCTTTAATTGCTACAAATGAGCTTCTGATACATCCACTTCAGGAAACATTAGTGTCTCCCTCCAAACAAAACAAAATTAGTCACTAAAATAATGATCCACGTTACTCCAGTAACGAACGAACATCGTTCATAGGATTATGTAAGCTATAAACAAGTATTATGTAATATTCGTGAAACGTGTTTATTGATTTTCTCTTCGTATCTTAAAGTTCAGTAGTAGACTTAAATCAATTTGTATTTTATTTCGTACAAAGACCTCTTGAAAGTGTTCTACATCGATCAATCGCCTTAAAAAAACTACTCCCCTCAAACGTGGCTACTTTCAAGATAGTAAAAGCGTGAACAAAACAATTTTGGATTAATGCTCCCCATCCCCGTTACTTTGTGGGGAAGTAAAAGCAAAGTAAGCTATTGAATGGTTCAGTCAAGTTTATTTTTACAACGGCGTCCATTATGCCCGGTGAGAACTGGCCACGTGCAAGGGGAAATCCACGAATAGCACTCAAATCAAGTTGACATATGTCTCTCCAATCGTTTTACTCTTCAATCGACGCCTTGCAATCATACGATTGCTTCCGCTTGTAATATCAGCTGTCTTACATTATTCTTTGTGTTCTCTTCTTTGATGGCTAACGATTATTATATTTCCCAATCCTTTCTGTACATAACAAAGTAATGTTACATCTAGGTTTTCTGAGTGTGTAAAAATAATTGTTTAAAATTTTTAAGATTTAGTTATTACATAAACAAATTGAAAACATTGCGCTAATTTTCTCACATACAAAACTTAATATTGGGTGAAAATGATATTCGTGGGGATATTTAAAAAAAAAAGAAGTTTTCTTGCATGTTCTTCCTACTTATACAAGAAGGAATAAATGTAATTATAAATACTTATATTTCTTACGGGAGATAGACTATTTTGGTCCTCCTCCTTTTCGAAATATTGTTAAGTTTTTTTTGAAAAATATTTTGAAAGAATAGCATTTATTTTATGTCAAGCGTAATCATCCAAAGCATAAATATTATTTTATTAAATTTTGGTTTTTAAAGAGAGCGACGTAGGTTCTTTTACGTGTTTTGTCCGTTATTCTTCAACCTATACTTGAAAATGATTATTACTTGGTTTTGGATCATTAATGTTTATATTTCACTAAAATTTAATCGATATCAGTAGAAGAGATTTTAAGAAATTAAGTCCTTTATAACAACACCATGGGCGATTTATTTCCTTTTTTATAGAGAACTCCATCACCGGTATTTTCGTAAAGGTAGCTGCACCATATGTTTTGTTTGGATCTTTAGGTTTTGTTAAGATCCTAGCAAAATTTGAGGAAATTGATATTTTGAATATTGGGATTATGAGAGCTACGCACACATTTTGAGTTTGAAACGAATGTAAAAAAACCTTCAAAATGTGTTCAAAATGTCTGGAACACCAAATTTAATCAATATTTGTCCACACGTTTGGGCTGTAGAGCATTGTACAGGCGATAAACAACAGATGGGTGTCATTCTCAAAACGACTATTTTGGAGCTCAGGTGACCTCAAAACTAATATTTTCTCTAAAAACTCTGCATGCATCAATTTTTTACCGATTACATATCGTTCTCTATACCACATGTATCTGAGAAAGTAAAATTTAGTAATCAAATTATAAATAAAAACAAAATTATATTAGTTTTAGTAGAATGTTTATCGCCAATTTCTTCACAAAACGGTTATATAGTAACACAATTAGTATATCGGCATCGTTTAAAAATTAAAAACATTTATCTGTAGGCTACAAATTAAAGTTTGTCCGTTATTAAAATTATGAAATACGAGGAGGAAAAAGGTTTTCTGTATCAGCCCAACACATATTTCACTAGAAATTTTACAAATTTCTAACTTGGACTAAGTGTTTAAAATTGAAGAGGGTAGGGACCGTTACAGAACAGAACATTTTAGATAAAAAATCGATATGAAACTTATTGTGGTGTTTATAGCAATGACATGTAAAATCCATCCAATATAAAACACAACAAAATCTCTATTTTCGTGTATGCATTGGATAACATTCACTTACCATGTAACACTGTCAGGGTGCAATGAACAAGACATTCACTGATTATCGGACCTAGCAATGCGTATCTCCACTCAAAAGGCTCAACCTTTTGGTCATCATTGTGGCACTATCATCTGTGCTGTACTCGTTATATACGTATCTGTTTGACATCCATTATAACTTTACTCCAAAGGAACATAAAAATGCGTTCATTTCAAGCAACATATGTTTAATAGATAACCATATAAAAAACTGTTATGACCTAGTAAATACTGTTTTTTACGCACTAATACAGGTTAGTATTTTCTTTAAAATATAATTATATATGAAGCTACAATAGTACCAGTGATATTTAAACGAGCATTGATCATATCACTCCAGGACAAGTTTTCGTTTAAATTCATATTTCTCTCTAATTGGTTTTTCCAGTTTGTGTTAAACAGTTTGTGTTAAATTTTCTTCGACTTCGACACAAATATATTTTTTAACAAAAGCTTGAACAATTTATAGTTAAAACAATTACAGTAGTTGGTAAATTTTGAAATGAAATTAGTTTTCAATATTTGTTTCACTTTTTGAATAACTCCTCTCCCATCAGTTACGTAATAGTTTATCATGTGCAGTTTTAAAATCTGCACCTAATCATGTGTATATGTGTTTTCTAATACATCAAATAAGAAAAATATCCCTGAAAACGTTTTGACTGGATATTTATAAACAAGGTAGTAAAAAAAATTCTCTTTATAATTTTAGTTAACTTTAGCATTAAAAAGCTGAATCTGTTTGCAATTAATTCAATAGTTTTTTTACTAAAAATAATGGTCTCAAATTCAAAATGGCGGCCGTTTCAAAAATGTATGAGAAGTTACTTTATAGATAGTTGCAAACAATACTGTAAAATACATACAATACATACAATTTTAGATAAATAATGTAGGATGTGTATCACACATCCCACATTATTTATCTAAAATTGTTTTACAATAGCAGTTACAGTCGTCAGTGATCTACAAATTTCATTAAAAGAAATTCGTAACCTAAAATGTATACATATCAGCTGCTAGCCGAGTTGTGTTTATTGCTTCACCTCTAAATGACTGTGAAGTTGGCAACCTGTAGTAATCAAAAATCTACATTAAAGAATTACAACAATGTATTATTTGAATTCCTGTTTAACTTTCACGTTGTAAATGCGATAAAAATCAAATGAAAGAAACACAATTTTCAACAATAAACACGTCATTGGTTCCAGATGACGTTTCGATGATTAAGTAATTATCCTTAGTTATTCCATTAAACCTTTATTTAAGTGAACTGGAAAAAGCAAAGGCACAAAAGGCCGGCCAAGAAAGTGTGCAGTTAAGTCAAAAAGATTCTTGGCCTTTTCAGTTCAATACTAAGAAAATTTGCTGTTGACTATAAATTTGTAATATCTGACTTTGATGAGTTAGTTATTGAATTGACATCATAAAAAATGGAGGGTTTATAGTAGAAAATTGTATATTTCTTAGTTTGTAATTGACTCTTAACTGTTATGCTATATGAAATCTTCTTGGCACTGAACTGAACAGCCAAAGCCAGTTTTTGTTCATGTAACAACGAGGATGATGTATTAATCATTGTAATATAGTCTATAAAATGTTTATTGTAGAAAATCGTGTTTTCTTTAGTTTCCTGATGCTCCATAATTGTATTGCTATATGAAATATTCTTGGGACCTAACTGCAAAAGCCTATACTAATGTAAGCCAAGAAGATTTGCAGATAAGCCAAGAAAGTTTGTGTTCATGTAACGACTGAGGATGATGAATTAATCATTGTCATATAGTCTATCATAATCTATATTGTAGAAAATTGTGACTTATACTTACTTAGTTTAGTGATTATCCTTAATTGTTATGCTATATGAAATCTTCTTGGCATTGAACTGCAAGGTCAAAGCCAAAGTAAGTCAAAATGGTTTGCAGTTCAGCCAAAAACGTTTTTGTTCATGTAACAACAAGGCTGATGAATTAAGCATTGTAATATAGTCTATAAAATGTTTATTGTAGAAAATTGGGTTTTCTTTAGTTTGGTGATGATTCTTAATTGTATTGCTATATGAAGAAATCGTCTTGGCACTGAACTGCAAAAGGAAAAGCCAATGTAGGCCAAGAAGTTTTCCAGTTCAGCCAAGAAAGATGTGTTCATGTAACAACTGAGGATGATGACTTAGTCATTATAATATCGTTTTTATCAAATAAAGTGTTTATTGTGGAAACTTGTGCTTTCTTTCATTTGATGATTGAAGTTTCGAATGGTGAAACTTTCCGACGATTACGCTTAAGCTGCCACAGCTCCGGTACTCATGATAGCTATTAAACTTGACAGTACTACAATGTGATTTGTCAGGGATGGAAGTTGTATTACTTAGTTAGTCAAAGGATATCGAACGTAGGGGAGAGTAGCGTTATTATTTAGTGTATGCATAATATAAAGTCACGTGCTAAAAATTTTTTTGGTTTGGATATATTTGATGTTAAAACGTGTCTGTGATCATTGTTATGACTGATCGAACAAGGATGAAGAGATATAACATATACTTATCATATGTTCGTTGTATCTTAAAGATTAATAAACCATGACAATATGAAATGAAATGAAATATCTTTATTAGTCACTATATACATATACATGTTCAGATTACACACTTAACAAACTTAAGACTAATAAAGTCTGACCCCGAGGTTTATAAAAAAAAAAACCTGTTTGGGGTGATACACATGAAACTTACAATCTATGACAAGAGCTAGAGATAAAGGTGGCGGCTGATCGGTTACATTTGATGATTCACCGAACTTTGTTAAAATTACATCTCTCAACATGGAAGAAACAACAAAAGACAAAGGCTACTTATTATTTATACAGGACAAACAATTTTTTTTTTTTTTTTTTTAATATATAAATAATATTAATTATGCCAAAATATAAAAATATATATCTTAGTTAACACAAAAAAAAATCCTACCCTAAACAATTAAGTAGGCTATTCTTAAACCTAACAATAAAACAACACAAAAAATATTCCTTATAAGTCATATCTTATTCTAAACAGTCATAAAACATAGAAATATTATCATGAAACAGAAGATATGTTTTTAACATTCTTAAGAATTTACTTAACTTTTTAACAATTTTAATTTGACATGGCAAGTAATTATAAAATTTCGGAGCAAGATAGGTGAAAAACCTTTTATATAAAGTAAGTCTAGGTCTTGGAACATACGCATTCAATCTATTTCTAAGGATTACAGTAGGATTTCGAATATCTTCTCTTTGTTTGTTACTCTTACTATAATAAACTTTTAATACCTTATAAATATACAAATATATCGAAAGATTAACAATATTATTTCACACGATCCACTATGTTTATATTAATCTCAACAAAAGTAAAAAAAAACGCACCTAGAACCTTCAGATGATCAAAAAACCTAGTACACTCAGAACACTAAATTTACGAAAACGAAATAAATCAAAATTGCTCTAGAGTCCAATTGGAGTTTGTGCATATGAAAAATTTGACATCGGAAAGCATTATGTGTGATAAACAGGAGAAATCACGTATACGCTGAGACAATATCAAACACGTCTGATATTCCAACATGCAGCTCTACAAAATCATGTCAGAAGCAACGTGATGAAAGTATTCTCTAAGTACTTTTGTGGAAATAGTGATGTATAGAGTTAAGAATCTCTTGCTATGCGAGTGACGCGTGACGCTAACCTGTCTTCCTACTTTTTTTTTTACGGGAGGGCTATTTTAATATATATTTTGTATATTTTAATATATTTTAAAATTGTATCTCTTCTAAAAACACGACAATCCTACATCGCTATAAGCCTTTGATAATTTTTTTTAAATGTATTAAATTCTTAACTATTTATTTTTCGTGAATGTTGTATTATTACGAAATAATTCAAGAAGTTGATGAATGATGATATTGAATGACCCATTAATATTTCCGAGTAAATGTTTTTGACTCATATGTACACTTTGAGACTGAAGAAGTAGTTGTTTCCTGAGCTGTGTTCCATTCGCATAGCTAAATTGATTCTGCAGTAAATACAATCAATTTGTTAGGCATTTAAAAGAAATGTTACATAAATGTTATCCAATGAAGTGAAATAACGATGTAGGCATATTTACCACATGATACGTTCTGATAAGAATATCCTTAATTCATTAAAACATTTTTCGCACGATTATTCATTATTCAAAACTTGCAAAAGATCCACCAGCATTTTATTGCCTGTAATATTTTGTATGATACGAACATATTTTTCTATTGTATGTTTGAACTAAATTGATCTAACGACTCCACACTATCTAACAATAAGTGCCATCTAACCTCTTTCACACAAGCAAAACATTAATTTTGAAATGACTTTATTCGTCTACTTAGTGGGAACCGAAAATAACACAATTTACGATGGAGCAAAGGGTGCATCGAGTCATATTTCATAATCCGAGCACAATAAGCTACAGTTTATAGTGGAGCGCAGCTGCTGAAATATAGGCTTCGGGACAACCTCTTTTAGCCCATTATCATTTTTATTATGAAAAGGTGTGACGTTCTAATCGTACCCCCCATTTCCCCCACCTCTCTCCAGCTGCTCGACCCACGTGTTCTAAATCATTGTCGTACAAATAATTCACAAGTTCATCCCCCCTGCGTGACAATTGCGACAATTTGCATATGAATGTATGTGATATATTATTATTGCCGACAATAATACAAGTTACATCATTCTCCGCGACATGTCTCACACAGCTAGTGTCTCTGTGCAACGTCACTACCCATACAAAGTGGACAAAGCTGTATTTAATTCCACGTAAAATCATTTAACTCTTCATTCCCAATGTTACCCAACCTAATACCAACTTTATTTAGTTTGTTGTTATTGTTGCAGTTACAACAGAAGCAAGTAAAGTAGCCATTACGGAGTAACATCAAAGACTTTCAAAATGTCTTTCATGCTTGGACATCCATTTAATAAATAGACCTACTTGTTATAATGTAATAGGTTTTATGAAAAAAATAGTTTATAAATATATTTGTTTTTTCATTTAAAGTAGTATTAAAGCCGTGTGAAATTTGACTTGTACATATTTGGTGCAAAGGGTTTATTGTTTTATGTTGTGCGTTTTATGTACTTTGGTTTGATAGATTTCAGTGAGGCATATAGCACATGGGAGAGTTTTGTATTTTCTCATTTTTTCTTTAGATAAATATTTAATTAAAATGGTATATTAAAAATATAAAATAAATTTGCTTCAATTGTATCCTTATGCGTAGAAATACACCTCGCAACATACATAACCAAAGCTTTCTTAACATTGCCTACATTTATAGTATACTTTTTATTTAATCTCGATTTGTGCTTTGGGA